>AWOL01S0003271.1:0-23865 GCA_000715115.1 Nicotiana otophora | reverse complement strand
CAAAATATGGGTCTCAGTCCACTTTCATATCTTATGTAACACGGGTCTCAGCCCACCTTCATATTTTTACGGCACCTCGTGCCCATATTTCTATCACAACCGTACGGGCAACTCACGTGCCAATAATAAAATCATCATATTTTCTCCGGCACCTCGTGCCCACATTTCATATCATATCTGCACGGACATTTCACGTGCCAATAATAAAATTATCATATTTTCTCTCGCACCACGTGCCCATATTTTGTCACGACCCAAAATCCATTAAAAGTCATGATGGTGCCAGACACCGCTGTCAGAAAAGCCAAAAATAAATACTTAATTTGGTTCTCATCTTAATATTTTAGAAATAATATTTTTCTTCAATTAAACAGTAAAAGATGGAATCTACAGTGTGAATAATAATATTTTACAACAATTTCAATACAGTGCAACCCATAATCGCCTCAAAACCCGGTGTCACAAGTGCATGAGCCTCGACTAGTAATGTAAAATAAAATACAACACCTGTCCCGAATACAAATTCGGACAAGAGAAATATAAATACTCTGAAGGAAACTCTGCTAGTTGCGGACTCGTAACGTGGAATGCAACTCACCTAATTCTCCGCAATAACCACAAGGCCACTAGACATATATGCACTTGCACAAAAATGTACAGCAAGTGTAGTATGAGTGCGTAAATCAACGCATATCCAGTAAGTATCCGGTCTAACCTCGAAGAAGTAGAGACGAGGGGTCGACTTCGACACTTACTATGGGCTATAAATAAAATATCAATGATTTAATTAAGCATGGATTACATAGAACGACTGTAAGCTCAATATCATGAAATAAGTAAACAATTCTCTTGTTCATAAGAAATTTCCAAATTTATTTTCGTTATTGAACATTTTTCTGTATCTCGGGCCAATGAAAGAAATATCAATTATTATCAATTTCAAAAATATATCATGCGCAAATCATGTCGAGGTCGTACGACCCGCTCCAACATAAATATTTAAACTGTGCACTGCCGAGGGTCGAACGACGTGAACCATAGATGCATCTATTTAACCTGCAGAGGCGTTCGGCCCGCTCCACAAAAGGAAAACACATCAAACAACCAATTCAAGATTTATTAAGGGGAAAATATTCCAAAAATTTTATATTTCCATTTAACGGTCAAGTAAATGAAGTTTAACCTTTTTACAATTTCTTTATCGAGTTTCTAAATATTTTAAACAATTAATTTAAAAAGTAGGGAACAACATCGCAAGTACAACATGATATGGGTCCTAGACTACCTCGGACATAAGCATAACAGTAGCTACGCATGGAGTCTCGTCACCTCGTGCGTACGTATCCCCCACAAATAGGAGCACCTAATGATTTGATTCACCTATGGGGTTAATTCCCTCTTACAAGGTTAGAAAGGAGACTTACATTGCTCCGAAATTCCATAACCGGCTCCCAAGCCCTTCCAACAACTCAAATTGATGCCCAACGCTCCAAAACTAGTCAATAAATGTGCAAACCGATAAATATATACTCTAGTACTCATTATAATTCAATTTACAACTAATTCCTAACTCCGCTTGATAAGTCGATAAAAATCACCCTTGGGCCCACGTGCTCGGATTCCGAAACTTTTCGAAGATAAGCTTTACCCATGACACCACGAACTCAAATATATAATTTATTCCAAATTCCATGTCCAATTTCGTGGTCAAAATCAAATAATATCCATTTTCTAGGTTTTCTACCAAAATTTCAAATTTCTACAAATTTTAAAGTCTAAATCCATATATAATCTAAGTATTTAACTTGCAATAGGTGAGAATCACTTACCTTGACATAGATGACGAAAAACTCCCTTCCAAGAGCTCCAAAAATTGCCCAACCAAATGAAAAATGGGTGGAATGAACCCATACCCCGCTTTAAAAAAACATTCTGCCCAGCCCGCCTTTCCGCATCTGTGGTACACCAGCCGCACCTGCGGCTTCTGCACCTGCGGAAATTCCATCGCAAGTGCAGCTCCAGCTCGACCCAACGATCCCCGCATCTGCGCCCCATGTAGCGCATCTGCGCGTCCGCTTCTGCGGCTCTTCATGCGCAGGTGCGGTCCCGCTTCTGCGGAACTTGACTGCATCTGCGGTCCCAGCCTTCCCTAGCCAAAACCGCTTCTGCGGCTCCGCACCTGCGGCCAAAACCTCGCAGGTGCGGTTACACCAAATACCAGCTGCGTTAGCATTTCTTCCAAGTCCAAACTCGATCCGTTATCCATCTGGAATCCACCCGAGGCCCTCGGGACCTCAACTAAATATACCAACACATCCCAAAACACATTACAGACTTAGTCGAGCCTTTACATCACATCAAACAACTCTAAAAACACGAATCACCCTCCAATTCAAACTTAATGAACTTTGAAACTTCAAACTTCTACAATTGATGCCGAAACCTATCAAATCACGTCCGTTTGACCTCAAATTTCGCACACAAGTCACATTCGACATTACGGACCTATTCCAACTTCCAGAATCGGAATCCGACCCCGATATCAAAAAGTCTACTCCCAGTCAAACTTCTTAAAATTATCCAAATTTTCAACTTCCGCCCAAATGACTCCAAACTGACCTCCAAATCCACTTCCGGACGCGCTCCTAAAACCGAAATCATCATACAATGCTATTCCCAGACTCGGAATCCCAAACGGACGTTGATATCATTGAAATGCACTTCAACCCAAATTTATGAAATTCTTCCAAAAATGCCAACTTCCACAATAGGCGTCGAAATGCTCCCGAGTCATACAAAACCCGATCCGGACGTACGCCCAAGTCCAAAATCACCATACAAACCTGTTGGAACCTTCAAATCCCGATTCCGAGGCCGTTTACTTAAAAATCACAATTTAGTTAATTCTTCCAACTTAAAGCTTACGAAATTAGAATCTTCTTTCCAAATCAACTCCGAACTTCCCGAAATCAAATTCCGACCACGTGTACAAGTCATAATACCTGAAGTAAAACTACTCAAGGCCTCAAACCTCCGAACGACACGCTGGAGCTCAAAACGACCAGTCGGGTCGTTACATTCTCTCCCACTTAAACATACGTTCGTCCTCGAATGTGCTAAGAACTGCTCTGGAGTTGTCTGAAATCGTTGGTCAACACCTCGTGCACCTACCCGTGCTACCACAACCTAGTTAAGCACACTAGCTCGAGCCAATCTGAAGATCTTCCTCTTTATTTAGTCAAGTAAGTCTTAGAGTTAAATTCTAACATCCGGAATTCTCCACCAGGCCTGTTTCCAACATACGAACACCGTATCAATCACTACACACTGCACCAAACACGACTGTATACCCTTACTAAATTCTTACCATGCACTGCATAATTCACATGACCAAAATAACATCCTCCGATTAGGGGTATTCGTCGGTCGGTATGGTACGGTATTTAGACATTTTGGTTCGGTATTTTCGGTATTCGATTTCTTAAAATGCAATACCAATACCGTACCTAATTAAATTCGGTATGGTTCGGTTTTTATCCTTTCGATTTGGTTTATTCGGTTTGGTAACTTCAGTTTATTCGGTTTGAATACTAACTTGTGCATAGAGTCATAGACTATAATATTCTAAATTAAAGTACTCAAAAGTTCAAAACTAAAAATATTTGTTGACAAAAGTTTTGTCCAAAACTAGAAAATATCAACCCAGAGAGAGAAAATTGTACATAAAAGAATAACTTTGATCATTAGAAATGTCTTGTTACTTGCTTAGAGTTAATTGATGAACTTAGAGAATAACGGAAAGTAAAATTTTAGATTTTTATATTTTTATTATAATTAATAATATGTGTATTATGTAATATAATATATATTTCGGTACGGTATCAGTATTTCGGTATTTTATTTTAAAATACCAAATACCATACCTAATACTAGTATTGTTTTAAAACTTAAATCAAATACCATACCGAATACCAAAATATCGAATATCAAATACCAAAATTTTGGATTTTGGCACGGTAATTCGGTATTTACCAAATTATGCACAACCCTACCTCCGATAACAATAGCCGAAATTCCACGAATCTGATGCCCACAATACACTTCATGACACGTATAAGTCCTGATCCAACTCTTGAAATGCTGCCACGACGGAAGAGATGTGCAGAAATTCATAACCAACTGCCGAGTCAACAAATCATTGGGTTTCTTTTCTTGACAAGAACCATTACCTCATTATGAACCAAATAACGATATATGCTCTCTAATATGCTTCATATAAATCTGATCGCACTGATCCCAGGTCCAAAAATCTCGTCTCACCCAGTACAAGTCGTTCCGGCGATAAGCCACCACAAACACTACCAATGTCTCATATGATGCCACCATGTTCCAACAATCCACAAACTCGAATGTGGTACATAAGGAAAACGAACTCTGGAAAGGATTACTTAACCCACGTAACTAATTTAAACAACCGAAATAATGTTATGAACCTTCCCTAGGAACTGAGAAGCAAAACACACAAGAATAGATATAGGAAAGTGTACTCAACATGACACTGTTGCGGCGTGCAACCCGATCCAAACACCATCTCCGTGGCGGCATGCCACCTGATCCGCACATAGTAATAAGTGGGGAAATGCCCATCAAGCCAGAAATGTTTATACCTTACAAAATGCCCGAATATCAACTATAAGCACGCCTAGTGCATAATACAAATCATGAGGAGACGGGTAGCGTCATACGCTATAAAACTCAAGCACAACTAAGGTGCGATATATGATCTGCATCTTGAGAGCCATTATGCTCACATAACACCACCGCTACGCGGGACCTCAACACATTGTATAATTAATCAAGCTGAATCACGACCCACATGGCACAATAGAGTATTACATAAAATAGCTGGCGACGAAATTAACATCCCACACCCGAATACTCCTCCATAAGGAATGCTATACTGAATGAACACACCAGGCTAGTGTAGAATACACATCGACATCTAGACCCATCAACGGACCCCAAACCGATTCTGATCATAACATGCTTGGGCAATACCCTCGCAAGGATCCACAATGACCTTTTCCCCATGACATACAAGAACAACCGTCGAATCCGGAACAAACTTTCACAATTTACAACCAACTGAATAGAGCGCCTTTCGAGCCTAAACTCTCACATTAGCGATAGTACCAAATCTCCATACTTGGTTTCAATCTTTAATCAATCAAGTGACTACATGTCACACTTATACAATATTCCCGTGGGATACACTCCCACGACCCTCCGCACCAGGAAACAAGTCTGCACATCTATACCACCGGTCACATTAATGCTGAAAAATAAATCAAGGAAGCTACAAATCAGTACACAAAGCCTCTTACATAGGACACCAATCTCAGGTGACGCTAAGGACAATACCAACTTACTCTAAGCATATGAATTCTTCCCTGCTTGTCCGAGCTCGTGACATTCTTGTCGACATCAACTGCAACCTTGATCCTCAACTTCCAATTCCCATGCCAATCACTGCACCTAACATACCAATACTCAAGAGTATAAGAATTTCATCATAACCGGGAACCACCAATAAGGTACACACTTCATCATATAGAAATGTTTCACTTAACTCATTTCAGGAGAACCATTGCCCCACGCGACTGAATTCCCATAGCCGCAGAAAATACAAACCTCGAGTGGTGGTCTAAACCACCATAATTCTTCCGAGCTCCATCTACATATAACATTCCATAATACTCGAATGCCTCCAAATAAGATCAATTACGACAGCTGTCAAACCTCGCACGTACCGCTATCAATCACATGTATACTTAACACCTGAAGGAACTGATCATTGCCACCATCATGCCAATTCAACCATTGCTAACCGAATCCGACTTCTTCTAATTTACTCAGGACTTGGCTTAGGAATAATAATAGCTCCATTTAAAACATAACGAACCCAAATTCGCACTCATCCGGAGTGACCTTATTTCACGAGACCATGCTGTCTCAAAACCCACGAACTATCACATACTTTCCTTGTGCGCATATTCACATCTTCAACGGGTACACTCATTCTGAAAATTTCCCTATGATTCCGATGTTATTTTCTCCCATTCTTCCACTGCTACACCGCATACCGAAGATAACATAGAACATTCCAAGCCCCTTTTATAATCCGCTGCAACAACTCAATACTTAACCATACTACAGACTCGAAATCCTTAGGCACCACACTTTAACTTTTGAATGCACTAGGACCGCTATTGAGAGTCACCCACTCTGACTTGGTCCCGAATATAATCAAACCCCAAGGTTGTGCTAGCATATGAACACCCTCTCAAAGAAGCACCCGACTGAATCACTTTCCTTGTAAATCTCATCTACACAAAGCATAAACTCAAAGTCTTCCTAAAGCCCCAACGTGAATTGATAAGACCAACTGTAGCACACATTTCTCAAATCCTTGGCTCAAATCACAACTGATGTTCTCTTTCTTTAGTCATAATAACCCACCAATATGCCGATAACCAGAAACCTCACAAGTAGATAACCATGCAATCCAATCATAGACGGTGGGGCTCTACCACTTAGCTTGAAGCTACTATTGCATAACTCTGGAACCCACCGAGACTCCTTATCCTCCATTGAGATGATTTTGCACAATCAACCCACAAAATTCCTCGAAATCCTTATGTCAAACATTTCATGAACATTCTGAATAACTAGCCACATTCACATATTCGACCTCTTACTGGATAGCCAGAAAAATCCTTCGTGGAGGCTTCGTCGACACCACGCAACCGCCAGCCTGCTCACAGGAGATGACTCACCTGTGGAAAGTCCATGCCCATACCTTCTAATGACGCTGCGCTGAGTACCATTACTATGAAATCCTTAAACCATCCTGATCCCGTGCTCATTCACCAGATGTACAAGCTCGTTCACTCCCCATTGACATTAACTAAACGTGCGATGATACATTCCAATCCAAAGTCATGTTGTATCCTTCTTCATATCGAGCAACTACTTCCTGTCGCACCCAATCTTCCTCATTATAGCATCCAATATTTCAACTCAAGCACGTAGACTTAGTCATTGTCCACCATGAATCCCAAATCACTCTAACTTCCCCCAAAGCGTGTGGCTATCCCACCACAGAACCCGTATGCTGCTCTACCACTCTCCCACTTTGGTCAAACCCTCTCCTTTAAGTAACTACCCAACTTCTGTTTCTTTACACTTGGCCTTCTAGAAGTTTAACCACCGCAAGACACCTCCCATATGTCGTTCCTCACCCTTCGCTGCCCAGTTGTTGTCTTAACTCAAAATTCATCTCTGTATCACCCGAACCAACAGATCGCCGCCAACTCTAAGCCTCCCCAAAGAACATCCTCCTCGTGCCGTCAACATTAGAAATACCCATTTCAATTCCGGAATTACTACACTCTGTTGTCTCTCATAACCGCTTCTTCCGCACAATCTCACACTACTTTGCCCCGAAGGCAAATTGATGAAGACCATGACACCGGCGAACCTTAACGCGTTCAGCAAGGACGACGACACTACATCACAGATGAAAATTCCACCACGCTCGAAAATACCAAGTCTCGTTACTCCATCAACCCAAACCTAAACATTTATAGTCTGATTGCCTTTCCTCCGCCGAAAATTATATACCGGATCTCTAAATAATGCATTGAGTAAACATCTTTCCAAGTCATTCACTGCCTCGATGCATAGACAAGTATCCTACCATTACATAAACAGTATGCGATAGCAGCGCACAAATAGTCATAACAATCAATGCCAACTGTCAAAACCTTAGGTAATACTGATACTGAGCTGAAACAACAGAATGACCTTCCACAAGGCGACGACAATAGCCCAAAGCAAATTCACAGGGAGAAACATCCTGCACCATATCTGTAGTATCATCTAAATTCCTCGATTCCCAATTTATAACAAGCGCTTCACGTCGCATAAGATTGAATAGGAAGGAAATGAAGGCATAAGCCTCAAAGGAATCAAATCGCACGATGAGGAATCAAGAAGAGAAGTGCTCCTAACAGTACTATAGTCTCTCAAAGATAAGTACAGACGTCTCCGTACCGATCCACAAGACTCTACTAGATTTGCTCATGACTTGTTAGACCTAAGTGAACCTAGTGCTCTGATACCATGTTGTCACGATCCAAAATCCATTAAAGGCCGTGATGGCGTCAGACACCACTGTCAGGCAAGCCAAAAATAAATATTTAATTTGGTTATCATCCTTAATATTTTAGAAATCATATTTTTCTTCAATTAAACATTAAAATATGGAAGCTACAGTTTGAATAATAATATTTTACAACAATTTCAATACAGTGCAACCCATAATCGCCCCAAAACCCGGCGTCACAAGTGTATGAGCCTCGACTAGGAATGTAAAATAAAATACAACATCTGTCCGAAATACAAATTCGGACAGGAGAAATAAAATACTCTAAAGGAGACTCTGCTAGCTGTAGACTCGTAATGTGGAATGTAGCTCACCTAAGTCCCCGCAATAACCGTGCCTCTGCGCCCACAGGGCCACCAGATATATATGCACCTGCACAAAAATGTGCAGCAAGTGTAGTATGACTGCATAAATCAACGCGCGCCCAGTAAGTATCCCGCCTAACCTCGAAGAAGTAGAGACGAGTGGTCGACTTTAATACTTACTATGGGCTATAAATAAAATGTCAATGATATAATTAAGCATGGATTACGTAGAACGGCTGTAAGCTCAATATCATGAAATAAGTAAACAATTCTTTTGTTCATAAGAAATTTCCAATTTTATTTTCGTCATTTAATATGTTTTTGTATCTTGGGCCAATGAAAGCAATATCAATTATTATCAATTCCAAAAATATATCATGCGCAAATCATGCCGAGGTCGTACGACCCACTCCAACATAAATATTTAAATTGTGCACTGCCGATGGTCGAATGACGCGAACCATAGATGCATCTATTTAACCTGCCGAGGCGTTCGACCCGCTCCACAAAAGGAAAACACATTAAACAACCAATTCAAGATTTATTAAGGGGAAAATATTCCAATAATTTTGAATTCCCATTTAACGGTCAAGTAAATGAAGCTTAACCTTTTTACAATCCCTTTATCGAGTTTCTAAATGTTGTAAACAATTAATTTAACAAGTAGGGCGCAACATCGCAAGTACAACATGATATGGGTCCTAGACTATCCGGACATAAGCATAGTAGTAGCTACGCACGAACTCTTGTCACCTCGTACGTATGTAGCCCCCACAAATAGGAGCACCTAATGATTTGATTCACTTATGGGGTTAATTTCCTCTTACAAGGTTAGAAAGGAGACTTACCTTGCTCCAAAATTCCATAACCGGCTCCCAAGCCCTACCAACAACTCAAACCGATGCCCAACACTCCAAAACTAGTCAATAAATGTGCAAACACATAAATATATACTCTGATACTCATTATAATTCAATTTACAACAAATTCCTAACTCCGCTTGAGAAGTCGATAAAAATCACCTTCGTGCCCACGTGCCCGGATTCCGAAATGTTTTGAAGATAAGCTTTACCCATGACACCACAAACTATATATAATTTATTCCAAATTTCATGTCCAATTTCGTGGTCAAAATCCAAAAATATCCATTTTCTAGGTTTTCTACCGAAATCCCAAATTTCTACAAATCTTCAAGTCTAAATCCATATATAATCTAAGTATTTAACTTGCAATAGGTGGGAATCACTTACCTTGACATAGATGACAAAAATCTCCCTTCCAAGAGCTCCACAAATCGCCCAACCAAATGAAAAATAGGTGAAATAAACCCAAACCCCGCTTTAAAAAAACATTCGGCCCAGTCTGACTTTCCGCATCTGCGGTACACCAGCCGCACCTACGGAAATCCCATCCCAGGTGCGGCTCCAGCTCGGCCCAACAATCCCCGCATCTGCGCCCCATGTAGCGCATCTGCGCGTCCGCTTCTGCGGCTCTTCATGCGCAGGTGTGGTCCCGCTTCTAGAGAACTTGACCGCATCTGCGGTCCCAGCCTTCCCCAACCAGAATCGCTTCTGCGACCCTCTTGGCTGCTTTTACGGCTCCGCACCTGCGACCAAGACCTCGCAGGTGCGGTTACACCAGATACTAGCTGCCTTAGCATTTCTTCCAAGTCCAAACTCGATCTGTTAACCATCCGGAATCCATCCGATGCCCTCGAGACCTCAACCAAATATGTCAACACGTCACAAAATACATTACGGACTTAGTCTAGCCTTTAAATCACATCAAACAATGCTAAAAACACGAATCACCCTCCAATTGAAACTTAATGAACTTTGAAACTTCAAACTTTTACAATCGATGCCGAAACCTATCAAATCACGTCCGTTTGACCTCAAATTTTGCACACAAGTCACATTCGACATTACGGACCTATTCCAACTTCTGGAATCAGAATCCGACCCCGATATAAAAAGTCCACTCCCGGTCAAATTTCTTAAAATTATCCAAATTTCCAACTTTCACCCAAATGACCCCAAAATGACCTACAAACCTCCAAATCTACTTCCGGATGCACTCCTAAGACCGGAATCATCATACGGAGCTATTCCCAGACTCGGAATCCCAAACGGACATTGATATCATTGGAATGCACTTCAACTTAAATTTATGAAATTCTTCCAAAAATGCCAACTTCCACAATAGGCGTCGAAACGCTCTCGGGTCATCCAAAACCCAATCCGGACATACGCCCAAGTCCAAAATCACCATACGAACCTTTTGGAACCATCAAATCCCGATTCTAAGGTCGTTTACTTAAAAACCACACTTTAGTCAATTCCTCCAACTTAAAGCTTCCAAAATTAGAATCTTCTTTACAAATCAACTCCGAACTTCCCAAAATCACATTCCGACCACGCGCACAAGTCATAATATCTGAAGTGAAACTACTCAAGGCCTCAAATCGCTGAACGACGCGCTGGAACTCAAAACAACCGGTCGAGTCGTTACATATTTCATATCACATTTGCACGGACAATTAACGTGCCGATAACATAATCTTCCCGGCAATAGCCACTTTCTCACAATTTCAACATGAATCAGACTATTATCAAGTTACCAACAACAAGACAAGTTGCGCAAGAGATAAAAATAAACACCAAGAAAAATCACAACATCATATAAAAATCACCAACAAAATAATCCCACATCATCATGTATCATCCCTGATAATAGCCACCCTTATCTCTCCTATAGCCACCCATATCACTCCATAATAATAGCCACCCTTATCCCACCGCCCTGACAATATCAATAGCCACCCTTATCGCTCCTATATCCACCCTTATCACTCTTACTAATAGCTACCCTTATCACTCCGCCCATACAATATCCCAACACACATAACCACAGTGAAATGCCACCCTTATACCCACATAATGTCAACAGTGGAATGCCACCCTTATGTCCTCATAATAATAACTCAAATCACATAACAATTTACACGGAATATTATCACGACAATACAATACAACAATTCATATCACAATTTGCCCGTAGGCCACAACAAATTCTAAAGACACAACAAATTTACTTAAATTCACAGCAAGTAGCCCGAGGCTCCACACAATGTACACAAAACCTCAAAAACAACAACAAAGATGGAAAAATAACTCAGTATAGGGCAACACCTTCATTAATCCAAATTCTTGATAATTATATTAACGCCTCAATTTAAACTTATTTAATTAATTATTTGCAGATGGAAAATCCATAATATAAATATTTCTAGGAAATATCAAATCAACAAACTCACGATATTCACATAAAAATTCAAGTGATAATCACACCAAATTATCATATAAAAATAAATTCGACAAACAAGGATTGGGACATGGAAAATAGAGGATTAATTAAATGCTAACAATTATCCAATTTACTACACAAAAATGCCTAAGACTTTAACCCAATACATTTTGCACATATAAGCCCGGGTACGTACTCGTCATCTCGTGTACACAACTTTTCACATTTCACAAATGGCATATAAGACTCGATGCCTAAGAGGTAATTACCCCACTCAAGGTTAGGCAAAATACTTACCTTTTTGAAGTTAGGCCGATATTCCAAAATCACCTTCTTGCTTGAATTGACCTTCGGACAGCTCAAATCTATCCAAGTTAATTGTATAACTTCATTAAAATTCATCGAAAATAATTCTAGACAATAAAACGTCGACCTAATTTTATTCTAAAAAGTTAACCAAAGTCAATGCGGGTCCCGCCTCTCAGAACCTGACATAAGTTTTACGAAATGCGAATACCCATTCCGATACGAGCTCAACCATACCAATTTTATCAAATTTCGATAACAACTCAACCTCCAAATCTTAAAATTTTTGTTCTTGAAAAGTTTTCCAAAAATCTTGGTTTCTTCCATTTAAATCCGAATTAAACGAAGAATATAACCATGGATTTATGAAATATAATCATTTTCGGATACAGGACAGTTACCCAAGTCAAAGTTGTGAAAAACTTGTAACGACCCGACCTGTCGTTTTGAGCTCTAGCACGTCGTTCAGCGGGTTGAGGCCTTGAGTAGTTTCATTTCGCGTATTATGACTTGTGCGCA
Source organism: Nicotiana otophora (assembly GCA_000715115.1). Lineage (NCBI taxonomy): Eukaryota > Viridiplantae > Streptophyta > Magnoliopsida > Solanales > Solanaceae > Nicotiana > Nicotiana otophora. The sequence goes on along the minus strand of AWOL01S0003271.1, from coordinate 11,202 downwards.
TGGTCGGAATTGAATTTCGGGACGTTCGAAGTTGATTTGGAAAGAAAACTCTCATTTCGGAAGCTTTAAGTTGGAAGAATTGACTAAGGTTTGATTTTTGAGTAAACGACCTTGGAATCGGGATTTGAATATTCCAACACGTTCGTATGATGATTTTGGATTTGAGCGTTTGTCCGGATCAGGTTTTGGATGACCCGGGAGCATTTTGGCGCCTATTGTGGAAAGTTGGCATTTTGGAAGGATTTCATAAATTTGGGTTCAAGTGCATTTCAATATTATCAATGTCCTATTGTGATTCCGAGAACGAGAATAGCTCCATATGGCGATGCTGGACTTAGGGGCACGTCCGAAAGTGGATTTGGAGGTCCATAGGTCATTTCGGGTCATTTGGCGAAAAATAAAAATTTAAAGGTTTTTGGAAAGTTTGACAGGGAGTGGACTTTTTGATATTGGGGTCGAATTTCGATTCCGAAAGTTGGAGTAGGTCTGTAATATCAATTATGACCTGTGTGCAAAATTTGAGGTCAATCGGGCGTGATTTGATAGGTTTCGGTATCGAAGGTAGAAGTTTGAAGTTCTAAAGTTCATTAAGCTTGAATTGGGGTGCGATTCATGATTTCGATGTTGTTTGATGTGATTTGAGGCCTCGAGCAAGTTTGTGTTATGTTATTGGAGAGGTTGGTGTGATTGGACGGGGTCCCGGGGGCCTCGGGTGTGTTTTGGGGTGGTTTCGGATCAATTCGGGCTGTTTTGGCTACTGATGTTGCTGGTTCTGATGTTGTCCTTCAAGAACGTGAAGGGAGTCCTGCGATCGCGAAGGGAGGATTTTTGGGCTGCTGATGGTTGTTCATCGCGAATACGGCACGGGGGCCGCAAATGAGGAAGAAGGTCTGGAACAGCCTACACGAACGCGGGAGAGCTGTCGCGAACGCATAGAAGGAAGAGGGAGCAGGGCCTGGAGCAGTTGGCCTTCACGAACGCGGCTGGTGGAACGTGAACGTGAAGGGTGGTGGTCTCAAATGTTTGCGAACGCGACCAGGATGATGCGAACGCGAAGAGGAAATTGGAGGCAGTGTTTCGTTGGCCTTCGCGATCACGATGGTCTTTCCGCGACTGCGAAGAAGAGCAGACTTGGGCAGTGAAGTTTTAAAGACGGGATTTGGCCATTTTCCTCCATTTTTCATTTGGTTGGGCAATTTTTGGAGCTCTTGGAAGGGAGAGTTTCGTCATCTATGTCAAGGTAGGTGATTCCCACCTATTGCAAGTTAAATACTTGGATTATATAAGGATTTAGACTTGAAAATTAGTGGCAATTTGAGATTTTGGTGGAAAACCTAAAAATTGGTATTTTTGGATTTTGACCATGAAATTGGACATAGAATTTGGAATAAATTGTATATTTGAGTTCGTGGTGTTATGGGTAAACTTTAGTTTCGAAAATTTTCGGAATCCGGGCACGTGGGCTTGAGGGTGATTTTTATCGACTTTTCGAGCGGAGTTGGAAATTGTCGTAAATTGAATTATTATGATTATTAGAGTATATATTTGTGGATTTGCACCTTTATTGACTAGTTTTGGAGCGATGCGCATTGGTTTGAGTTGTTGGAAAGGCTTTGGAGCCGGTTATGGAATTACGGAGCGAGATAAGTCTCCTTTCTAACCTTGTAATAGGGAATTAACCCCATAGGTGAATCAAATCATTATGTGTTTCTATTTGTAGGGGCTACGTACGCACGAGGTGACGAGAGTCCGTGCGTAGCTACTATTATGCTTATGTCCGGGTAGTCTAGGACTTATATCATGTTGTACTTGCAATGTTTGCGCCCTACTTGTTAATTTCACTATTTAAAACATTTAGAAACTCAATAAAGGAATTGTAAAAAGGTTAAATTTTATTTACTTGACCGTTAAATGAGAATTTAAAATTCTTGGTATATTTGCCCCTTGATAAATCTTGAATTGGTTGTTTAATGTGGTTTCTCTTTTGTGGAGCGGGCCGAACGCCTCGGTAGCACAATTTAAATATTTATGTTGGATCGGGCCATATGACCTCGGCATGATTTGCACATGATATATCTTTGGAATTAATATTGCTTTCATTGGTCCGAGATACAAAAATGTTAAATGACGAAAATAAATTTGGAAATTTCCTATTAACAAAAGAATTGTTTACTTACTTCATGTTATTGCGTTTATAACCGTTCTATACAATCCACGCTTAATTATAATATTGGTATTTTATTGTTAGCCCTTAGTAAGTATCGGAGTCGACCCATCATCACTACTTCTTTGAGGTTAGGCGGGATACTTACTGGGTACGCGATGATTTACGTACTCATACTACACTTTCTTCACATTTATGTGCATGTACATATATGTCTAGTGACCTTGTGGGCGCAGAGGCACGATTATGACAGGGACTTAGGTGAGATACATTCTATACTACGATCCACAACCAGCAGAGTTTCCTTCAGAGTATTTTTATTTCACTTGTTCAAATTTGTATTTCGGATAGATATTGTACTTTATTTTACATTCCTAGTTGAGGCTCATGCACTTGTGACACCGTGTTTTGGGGTGATTATGGGTTGTCCTATATTGAAATTGTTAAAAATATTATTATTTACTCTGTAAATTCCACCTTTTACTATTAATTGAAGGAAATATTATTTCAAAAATATTAAAATGAGAACCAAATTAAGTATTTATTTTTGGCTTGCCTGACAGCGGTGTCCGGCGTCATCACGACCTTTAATGGATTTTGTGTCATGACAACATGGTATCGGAGCGTTAGGTTCACTTAGGTCTCATGAGTCATGAGCGAGTCTAGTAGAGTCTCGCGGATCGGTACAGAGACGTCTGTACTTATCTTCGAGAGGCTACCGGACTGTTAGGAACACTTCCCTTCTTGATTCCTCATCGTGCGATTTGATTCCTTTGAGGCTTATGCCTTCATTTCCTTCCTATGCAATCTTATGCGACGTGAAGTACTTGGTATAAAGTGGGAATCGAGGAATTTTAATGGTACTACAGATGTGGTGCAGGATGTTTCTCCATGCGTATTTGATTGGGCTATTGTCGTCGCCTTGCGGAAGGCCGTTCTGTCGTTGCAGCTCAGTATCAGTATTACCTAAGGTTTTGAGATTTGACATTGATTGCTATGACGATTCGTGCATTGCTATCACACAGTGATTAAGTAATATTAGGTGCAGTGAGCGACATGGGGAATTGGGAGCTGAGGATCAAGGTTGCAGTTTGGTGTTGACAAGAATGTCACGAGCTTAGATGATCAGGGAAGAATTTAGATGGTTAGAATCAGTTGGTATTGTCTTTAGTGTCACCTGAGATCGGGGTCCTGTGTAAGAGGCTTTGTGTACTGATTTGCGGCTTCTTGATTTTCTTTACAACATTAGTGTGGCCGGTGGTATGGATGTGCAGACTTGTTACCTGGTGCGGAACGTCGTGGGAGCGTATCCCATGGGAATATTGTATAAGTGTAACATGTAGTCACTTGATTGATTAAAGATTTAAACCAAGTATGGAGATTTTGGTACTATCGCTAATGTGAGAGTTTAGGCCTGAAAGGCGCTCTATTCGGTTGATTGTGAATTGTGGAAGTTTGTTCCGGATTCGACGGCTGTTCTTGTGTGTCATGGGAAAAAGGTCATTATGGATCCTTGAGAGGGTATTTGCCCAAGCATGATATGATCAGAATCGGTTTGGGGTCCATTGATGGGTCTAAATGTGGATGTATACTCTACACCGGTCTGGGTGTGTTCATTCAGCATAGTATTCCTTATGCAGGAGTATTCGAGTGTTGGATGTTATTTTCGTCGTCAGCTACTTTATGTAATACTCTATTGTGCCGTGTGGGTTGTGAGACGACTTGATTATTTGTACAATGTGTTGAGGTCCCGCGTAGCGGTGGTGTTATGTGAGCAAGATGGCTCTCGAGATGCAGATCATATATCGTACCTTAGTTGTACTTGAGTTTTATAGTGTATGATGCTACCCGTCTCCCCAAGATTTATATTACGCACTTGGCGTGCTTATGGTTGATATTCGGGCATTTCGTAGGTATAAACATTTCTGGCTTGATGGGTATTTCCCTATTTATTACTATGTGTGGATCGGGTGGCACGCCTCCACGGAGATGTTATTTGGATGCAATGGGTATCATGGTTGGATCGCGTTGCACGCCACAACGGTATCATGTGTGGATCGGGTTGTACGCTGCAACGGTGTAATGTTGAGCACAATTCCCTATATCTATTCCTATGTGTTTTGTCCCGTATTTTTTGAGAAAGATTCATGACACCTTTTCGGTTGTTTAATTAGTTATGTGGGCTGAGTAGTTCTTTCCAGAGTTCATTTCCGTTACGTACCACATGCGAGTTTGTGGATTGTTGGCACATAGTGGCGTCATATGAGACCTTTGGTAGTGTTTGTGGTGGCTTATTGCCGGAACAACTTATACTGGGTGAGACGAGATTATTGGACCTAGGATCAGTGCGATCGGATTATATGAGGCATATTAAAAATCAAATATCGTTATTTGGTTCATAATGGGGTAATGGTCCTTGTCAGGAGGAGGGACTCAATGATTTGTCGACTCAGAAGTTAGTTATGAGTTTCTACACATCCTTTCTGTTGTGACAGTATTGCGAGAGTTGAAACGGGACTTATATGCTTTGTGAGGTGCGTGTGTGCATCAAATTCGTGGGATTTCGACTATCGTTGTCAGAGGATGTTATTATGGCCATGTGAGTTACATGGTGCATGGTATGAATTCAGTAAAGGTATGCAATCATGTATTGGTGCATCGTGTAGTGATGGATACAGTGTTTGTATGTTAGAAACAGACCTAGTAGAGGATTTCAGATGTTGGAATTTGGCTCTAAGTCTTATTTGACTAGATAAAAGGGAGGATTTTCAGGTTTGCTCAAGCTAATGTGCTCAACTGGGTTTTGGTAGCACGGGTAGGTGCACGAGGTGTTAAATAATGATTTCGGACAACTCCAGAGCAGTTCTTAGCACGCTCGAGGACGAACGTATGTTTAAGTGGGAGAGAATGTAACGACCCAACCGGCTGTTTTGAGCTCTAGCGCGTCGTTTGGCGGTTTGAGGCCTTGAGTAGTTTCACTTCAGGTATTATGACTTGTGCGCGTGGTTGGAATTGAATTTCGGGGAAGTTCGGAGTTGATTTGGAAAGAAAACTCTCATTTCGGAAGCTTTAAGTTGGAAGAATTGACTAAGGTTTGATTTTTGAGGAAACGACCTCGGAATCGGGGTTTGAAGGTTCCAATATGTTCATATGATAATTTTGGACTTGGGCGTATGTCCGGATCAGGTTTTGGATGACTCGGGAGCATTTCAGCGCCTATTGTGGAAAGTTGGAATTTTGGAAGGATTTCATATATTTGGGATTTTGAGTCTGGGAATAGCTCCGTAAAGTGGTTCTGGACTTAGGGGCGCGTCCGGAAGTGGATTTGGAGGTCCGTAGGTCATTCCGGGGTCATTTGGCAAAAACAGAAAATTTGAAGGTTTTTGAAAAGTTTGACCGGGAGTGGACATTTTGATATCGGGGTCGGATTCCAATTTCGGAAGTTGGAGTAAGCCCGTAATGTCAATTATAACTTGTGTGCAAAATCTGAGGTCAATCGGATGTGATTTGATAGATTTCGACATCGAAGGTATAAGTTTGAAGTTCTAAAGTTCATTAAACTTGAATTGGGGTGCGATTCATGATTTCGATGTTGTTTGATGTGATTTGAGGCCTCGAGCAAGTTTTGTTATGTTCTGGGACATGTTAGTGTGATTGGACGGGATCCCGGGGGCCTCGGGTGTGTTTCGGGATGGCTTCGGATCAATTCGGGTTGTTTTGGCTGCTGTTGTTGCTGGTTCTGATATTGTCCTTCGCGAACGTGAAGCGAGTCCCGCGATCGCGAAGGGAGGATATTTGGGCTGCTGATGGTTGTTCATCGCGGACAAGACACAGGGGCCGCGAACGTGGAAGAGGGTCTGGAATAGCCTATGCGAATGCGGGAGAGATACCGCGAACGCGTAGAAGGAAGAGGGAGCGGGGCCTGGAGCAATTGGCCTTCGCGAACGCGGCTGGTGGAACGCGAACTCGAAGGGTGGTGGTCTCAAATGTTCGCGAACGCGACCAGGATGACGCGAACACAAAGAGGAAATTGGAGGCAGTGTTTCTTTGGCCTTCGCGATCGCGATGGTCTTTCCGCGATCGCAAAGAAGGGCGGACCTAGGCAGTGAAGTTTTATAGGTGGGATTTGGCCATTTTCCTCCATTTTTCATTTGGTTGAGCGATTTTTGGAGCTCTTGGAAGGAGATTTTCGTCATCTATGTCAACGTAAGTGATTCCCACCCATTGCAAGTTAAGTACTTGGATTATATAAGGATTGTGACATGATAATTAGTGAAAATTTGGGGTTTTGATAGAAAACCTTGAAATTGATATTTTTGGATTTTGACCACGAAATTGGACATGGAATTTGGAATAAACCATATATTTGAGTTCGTGGTGTTATGGGTAAAGTTTATTTTCGAACATTTTCGAAATCCGGGCACGTGGGCCCGAGGGTAATTTATATTGACTTTTCGAGCGGAGTTTCTATTTGTGGGGGCTATGTACGCACGACGTGACGAGAGTCCATGCGTAGCTACTATTATGCTTATGTCCGGGTAGTCTAGGACCCATATCATGTTGTACTTGCGATGTTTGCACCTTACTTGTTAATTTAATTGTCTAAAACATTTAGAAACTCGATAAAGGAATTGTAAAAATATTAAATTTCATTTACTTGACCGTTAAATGAGAATTTAAAATTCTTGGAATATTTGCCTCTTAATAAACTTGAATTGGTTGTTTAATGTGTTTTCTCTTTTGTAGAGCGTGCCGAATGCCTCGGTAGCAGATAGATGCATCTATGGTTCACGCCGTTCGACCCTTGGCAGTGCACAATTTAAATATTTATGTTGGATCGGGCCGTACGACCTCGGCAGGATTTGCACATGATATATCTTTGGAATTTATTTTTGGCTTGATTGACAGCGGTGTCTGGCGCCATCACGACCTTTAATGAATTTTGGATCGTGAAAAAACTCCTCCAAAATCGCCCAAAAACCGAGCTCTAAAATCTCAATCGAAAATAGTGAAATGATCATTTTTGGTCCTTAATGTTTCTGCCCAGTTTCGCACCTGCAGGAAGATTTATCGCGCATGCGAGCTAGCAGGCGCATGCGAGCTCGCTTCTGCGCTGCCTCCTCTTCTGCGAGCACTGTTCATGCTTCTGCGAGAAAACCAACAAGCACCCAGCTTCGCTTTTGGATTCTTACTTGCGCTTTTGCGATCGTGCAGGTGTGCAGAAATGTCCGCTTCTGCGAGTTCAAGCCAGCCTCTGCCCAGCTCCCTTTCCAGTCGGTTCTGCGATATTTTCTTGCTCTTGCGAGGTCGCTTCTGCGATGAAGCTTCTGCAAAAGCGAAAGCATCAGCTGCTGCCCAGAAATTTCAGCAGCTTTTCTTTAAGTCCGAATTGATCCGTTAACCTTTCGAAATCTATCCGAGGCCCTCGGGACCTTAACTAAATATACCAGCCTGTCCCAAAATACTATATGAACTTAGTCGAGGCTTCAAACTACGCCAAACAACACCGAAATTAAGAATCGCGCATCAAATCCAATTATGAGTTTTTCAAATCTTCCAACTTCTATATTTTACGCCGAAACGTATCAAATCAATTCGGAATGACTTCGAATTTTGCACACAAGTCATAAATAATGTAATGGAGTTGTTTCAATTTTCGGAATCAAAATCCGACCTCATTATCAAAAATTCAACCTTCGGTCGAACTTTTCAAAAATCTTCTATTTTTCGACTTTCACCAAAATGCGTCGAATTATCCTACAGACTTCCAAATCCAAATCCGGACACACGCCTAATTTCGAAATCACCATACGAATCTATTGACGTTATCAAAATTCCATTCTGGGGTCGTTTGGTCAAAAGTCAACTCTTCGGTCAACTTTTTCCATTTAAGCTTCAAAATGAGAATTGTTCTTTCAAATTAAATTTCGAATCTTCCGAAAATCAAACTCGACCACACACGCGAGTCATAATACATATTACGAAACTGCTCGAGACCTTAAGTCACTGAAAGGAGTGTTAATTCTTAAAATGACAAGTCGGGTCGTTACAATAACCAAGCATTTGCACAACTTGGAGGGCTTACTATTAGCAATAAAAACTTCTTCTTGAAGGAAACTTTTTCTTGATGCCAAATCTGAAATTTTTTGGTACTTAAGAGGAGCATTAAGATGTTTTTCTTTATCTTTGGAATAAATATTGTTGTAAGCAGAAGGTGCTTTTGGTCTAAAGTTAGATGAGAAAGTTGTTTTTTGCTCAGTAAGTATATCTTTATACTCTAATAAATATTAGATACAACAGTTGTGAATTTCAGAGACTGCAGCATACATTTTGTCAATCAAATGGTTCGAGGCCTCATCTTTTTTTGATTTTTTTTTGAGGATTATATTTAGGTGTCTGCTTATGCCAAAAATGATTTTTTGAATTGAAACAAAATTGACATTTTTAAAATATCATTTCGTGCACCATCATCTTTTTATTCTATAATCTGAAGTGATCATTTTTAAATAGGAAAGAGAAAGGATTGGAACGTTTGACGAGAGATTTTATGGTGTTTAAAGGTATACAAATAAGAAAGAACACCGGCAACACGAAAAAAAGGAGAGTGACAAGGTGGTCTTTGGTTTTTCAAGTAACCTTGATAGCCTATGCACCCTTTTAGCCAACTCCACGTAATTCCTACTTTAGTAGTATTAGAATATTTTTGCTGCTTCTACCATCCTTGAAAGCTTAAATTTAGCTCATTTCGACAACATTCTTTTGAGAGCAATACCTAAAGATACCATGAAAGGGGGACTGTCTTCTTAAAAATTATATATTTAAACTTGTTGTGTAAAAGAAACTGATTTTTTTCCATGATAAATGGTTGAAAATTATCTGTATGTCTGACATGATGATTTTAAGGATGTTATTGCAGGACTATTTCAGAGTATGGTATGGTATCGACAAAGTAATCGATAATCCATATAATCCATAGGCATTTATTATATTCTCTTGCTTTCTTCTCATAAAGTTGGGCTCACCGTTTGTGATCGTGTATTTTTATGAAATCATTTTTGTTAAATTTGTGGAGCAGTTTAGCGCGATTCGAGTATTTACAACTTACAAGTTGCATCTATGAATGCCATTTGGATTTACAGTTGTCTTACGTACTTGATTTCTTAATTTCAGTCTACAAGTTGAATGGAGGTATATGTGATTGGGACAATGGGTTTCTCCTGGTGGGTCAAGTGCAAGAATAATTTTGTTTATAACTGAAAATGTGTTGTACATTTTATTTTTCTAAGGGTAAAATCTGAAAATATGTTAGTATCAAATAAATATTTTGATTCTTTATAATTTCCCTAGAATAAATAAGCTTGATTAAAGATTAAGAAAATAAAATGGTCTAATTAGAGTGGTGTGAGAATTAATGACTTCTCCTCCTCTTTCTATTTCTTCTCCTGTCTTTTGTTTTGTCCCTTTTTTGTAAGTAATCTTTCATTTTGCCTTTCATTTTTCAGAAATGATGTATGTAATGTGTGTTTTTATCTTGATTGTTTGGTATTGGTCATATTTTGCATCTTGAAATTAATATAATATCACAAAATTATGGAACTATAGAAATACAAAAATAACCGAACTTTGTGTTGAACTTCAATTAAATATTGTAGAAGTGATTATATTTTCTCTCAATTTTCTGTAATACCCTATTTTGGAAATTTAACAATACTCCAAATACAAAAGTATATAAAAAGAATGAAATTCAAGGATAATGTAAAGATATAATAGAAACATAAAAACAAAACCTTGCGTTGAATAATTTAATATTTATTACTCTTGAAATTATATAATAAAATTTTTACTATAACACATAGAATAACTATTTGTTGCGTTAAATTTAAAATTTCTATTATATATAATATATTTGTGTAGATCTTTTGTTTTCAAAATTGAGTTGTTTAATAGACAGGATATTGATGGTATAATTTTGTGATATGACGTAGGATATCATCAAAATATCGTAAATAGCACAAGGAGGTACTGAAGACAATAGTTAATGATCATTCAAGCACATTGACACGACCCAAAATCCTAACCTGTCGTGATGGCGCCTTTCTCAATGCTAGGCAAGCCGACAACCTCAATAAACCATAATTTCTTTTAAGTTTGAAAGCATAATATTTGAATTCCATAGAAAATATCACAAATTACTAATATAAAATACATTCCCAAAACCCGGTATCACTGAGTACATGAGCATCTAAATGATAACAAATTCTGACTGATAAAACACTGTCTGAAAATATATGACCATTTAATAACTGAAAGGAAGAGAGTTAAGGTCAGGGGATGCCAAACATCTACCTTGATAGTCTCCAACTGATAATACTCTGAGATCTAATAACCGCCGTATCAGGAAGCACCTGGATCTGCACACAAGGTGCAGGGTGTAGTATGAGTACAACCAACTCAGTAAGTAACAATACTAAATAAAGAACTGAAAGTAGTGACGAGCTTCACAGCTAAGTCTAATTACAATAATTTCCAACATAAGAAAGTAGGCATGCTTTCAAGTTCAACAATTTAGGGCCCAAACAGTAATTTCATATCAAATTCAACTGGAATATGAGATAATATCTCTTAGAAATTTCCAAAACAGTGATATATGACAGCTGAAGTACAACAATAATGAAATCAATACATCCTCTCAGAGTAACAGTCATTCAGTCCTCCCATTCGTTCCGACCTCACAATCACTCTACACTCGGCACTCGCACTTATTAGGTACCTGCACTCACTGGGTTGTATAGACTCCGGAGGGGCTCCTTCAGCCCAAGCACTATAAGCTGCATGGACAACTCACATGCTATAACATAATATCTGGATCTGCACGGACAACTCACGTGCTGTACGGACAACTCATGTGCTATAGTATAATATTTGGATCCACACGGACAACTCACGTGCGGCACGGACAACTCACGTGCTATAGTATAATATCTCACAATCAGGCCCTCGGCCTCACTCAGTCATAAATCTCTCCAGTCGCTCGGGCT
>AWOL01S0003265.1:202105-218764 GCA_000715115.1 Nicotiana otophora | reverse complement strand
ATATATATATATTGGAGGATCGGGTTGCACGCCGCAATAGACTTGATTAAAATGAATATATTGGAGGAGCGAGTTGCACGCCGCAACAAAACTGAATGTGAATATATTGTGAGAGCGGGTTGCACGCTGCAACAAAATTGAATGTGAATATATTGTGAGAGCGGGTTGCACGCTGCAATAGAATTAATGGAAATGATAATTGGTTATGACTGCTGAGTTGCCTTCAATTATTATAAATGAATTACCTGATTTATTTCTATTATTGTTGTTGTTACTAATATTGCGTACAGGTTAATGTAAGTGAACCGCCTTAGCCTCGCCACTACTTCGTCGAGGTTAGGTTCAACAATTACCAGTACATGGGATCGGTTGTACTGATACTACACTCTGCACTTCTTGTGGAGATTTTGGAATTGGTCCCAGTGACGTACTATAGACTTGCTCGGATTTCAGCTATCAGAAGAGACTTGAGGTATAACTACATGGCGTCCGCAGTTCTGAAGTCCCCATCTATTTTACTTTAGCTGTGTGTTTATTTCCAGACAGCTATATTTTATTCAGACCTTTATTTGTATTTATTCTAGAAGCTCGTGCACTTGTGACACCAATTATGGGATGGTATTTAGACATTGTCGTTTTTATGGATTATTTCACCATATTTCAAACTTTGCTTCCGCATTTATTTCTTGATTATTAATAATTTAATGATTTTTTAAAAATTGGTTATTATTATTCTAACGTTGACTTGCCTAGCAAGTGAAATATTAGGCGCCATCACGGTCCGAAGGTGGGAATTTCGGGTCGTGACACTAACCATACCAAATTTACTCAAATCCGATAACAAAATCCCATTCAAAACCTCAAAATCCCAACTCAAGAGTTCTTCCTCCTTTTTCCCAATTTCTCACCCCAAATCACAAATTAGATGATAAAATAAAAGATGAAATCATGGGATTTAACCAAAAACAAGTAAGAATCACTTAACCCAATCAACTCCACGAAAATTATTTCAAGAATCGCTCAATTCCGTGTTCTCTAGCTCAAAATATGTAAAAATGGGTTCAAACCCTCATTTTTTAAATTAATGCTGCCTGCCCATATATCCTTCATCGCGATCGTGAAGTACAACTATGTTGCCCCACATTTGTACCCTACGCGAAAGCGCAATCACTCACGCGATCACGGATCACTGCCGCTCATACCTACGCGATCGCATCCTTTCTCACGGATCGCATAGAGCATTGGCCACACCTACCTTCCTGCTCAAATCCTTCTACGCGAGCGCGTCCTAAGCCACGCGTTCACGAAGCACAAATTCGCACACATACGCAATCGCATTCTTAACTCTGTGATCGCATTGAACAAACTCACCTCTGCCCCAAATAAGCTTACGTAATCGTGAATGGATCCCTGCGATCGCGTACAAGGAAACCAGAACCTACTGAAACCAGAACTTCAGCTATCAAGCCAAATCCAAAAATGATTTGTTAACCACCCAAAACTTACCCGAGGTCCCCAGGACCTCAACCAAACATACCAACATATCCCAAAATATCATACGAACTCAGGCAAGACTTCGAATCACTCAAAACACCAATTACACCCGGATTCAAGCCTAAAAAACTTCTAAACTTTCAAATTCCACAAATGACGCCGAAACCAACCAAATCACGCCCGATTGACCTCAAAATTTACACACAAGTCATATTCAACATTACGGACCTATTCTAACTTCCGGAATCAGAATCCGGCCCCGATATCAAAAAGTCAACCCCCGGTCAAACTTTTTAAAATTCGACTTTCGCCATTTCAAGCCTAAATTAGCTACAGACCTCAAATTCACAGTCCGGACAAGCTCCTAAGTCCAAAATCATCCAACGGAGCTAACACAACACGAAACTCCATTCCGGAGTCATCTTCATAGACTTCCGACTACGGTCAAAATCCTAAGACTTAAGCTTCCGTTTTAAGTACTAAGTGTCCCAAAACACTCCGAAATAAAAAAGAAGACCTCCCGGCAAGTCACATAAGCAGAAACAGATATGGAGAAAATAATAAATAAGGAATCGAGACTAGCACACTCAAAACGACCGGAAGGGTAATTACAAGAGCTCGCACCTCGAAACCCGACAAAACTTATAAAATCCGACAATCCATTCAATTACGAGTCCAACGATACTAATTTCACTCAATTTCGACTCCGAATCGATGCTCAAAACTCAAAAATTCACTTTAGGAAAGTTTAGACAAAAACCCCCAATTTCTCTTTTGAAAGTATCAATTAAATGCGAAAAACGAAGATGAAATCATATAATATAATCAAAACCGAGTAGAAAATACTTACCCAAATCCATGTGGTAAAAATTCTCTCCAAAATCGCCCAAATCCGAGCTCCAAAACCATTTGAGAAAAAGTGACTAAATTTCGGAATAAGTAAAATAATAAAGCAGATGTTATAGCTCAAATCAGATCCAATATGACCCCAAAACTCACATTTAATAAACCCAACGTAATCCTTGCACAATTACACCCAAGATAGCCTTTTGAATCACCCAATTTGACCTTAAAATGAGGAAGATATGATGTTTTGAAGCTTTAAAGGAAATCTGAAACTTTAAGCAACAAAAATGACATGTTTGTAATTATTTTGCACCAGAAAATCAACAAAAAAATAATTTTCGTTTTAGCACCCAAAACTCATTCGGAACCTCCCGTACACAAATCATATATGTATTTCAATCATAAAATACGCTACGAACCTGCTCGCGTACTCAAAATACCGAAAAGAGGACATCTTGAGCAGATATTGACCATGGTCAAACTCCAAATCCTTAACTAGTTTTTCAATCAATGATCCAAAACGCACCCGAGCCCCTCTGGACACCTTTCAATCATACCAACAAGTCATAAAATATAATACGAACTTATTCGAAGCTTTAAATCACATCAAACAACATAAAAATCACGAATCGCACCTCAAATCAAACTTAATGAACTTTTAACTACCAAAACTCTTGCCGAACCATATCAAATCAACTCGGAATGACCTCAAATCTTGCACACAAGTTTCAAATGACATAACAAAGTTATTCCAATTCCCGAAACTAAAATCCGAACCCGATATCACTAAAGTCAACTTCCGATCAAATTTATGAACATTCCAAAACTCCAAATTGCTAACTTTCGCTAATTAACGCTAGAACCTTCAAAAAATATCCAAATACAAATTTGGGCATACGTCCAAGTCCAAAATCACCATCCAGACCTAACGGAATCATCAAAACTCCGATGCGGGGTCAAATACTCAAAAGTCAAACTTGATCAACTCTTCCAACTTAAGCTTTCTAGTTTAGAATTATTATTCCAAATCAACTTCGGATCATCTGAAAACCAAAACGGACAATTCACATAAGTCATAATACATCATATGAAGCTATTCAAGGCTTTAAACAACTGAACGGAATATAAATATTCAAAATGACCGGTTAGATCATTACAATTTTAATCCCTCACTGGCGGAAATGGTTCATTTTCTTTTTACATTTTTTTTCGATTTTGATAAATTCATGTTTACTTTATAGTTGATATTCTCTAAATGTTGATGAGTTAAAAGAAAGGCTGCTCGGAGCCGCTTCAGTACTCAGTTGAACCAAATATTTTCAATACATCGTATATTACTCCATTCATATCAATTTATGTGATGTTATTTGATATTTAATACGTCCCAAAAAATTAATTTAACTTTAAGCTTTTCTTTTTATTTTTAATGAGACTATTTATAGCCAAAAAAATTATTTATAGTTTGTTTAGACCATAAATTTTAAAAACAATTCGTAACTTTGTGCATAGTCAAAACAACTTGACATAAATTGGGTTCAATTGTAAGATTTTAAAATCGAATCCATCAACTTTAAATTATGAATTCTCCTTTGTTCCTAGCATATGTCTATTCTCGACTGGTTGATTCTTGATTGCTTTTTTGAGCATATGTTATACTTCATATGTATATTATACTATTCGACGACTACTTTTAGTTTAAGCAGCTGAATAGACAACTATTTAGAATAATTCCTCTAATTAGTTAGGAACCTCAATGGGTTGTACATGATTCTATTTTAGCTTTTGAATTAATGTTGTAAAATGGTGGATCACAAAACTTAGTAGATATTGCACTACTTCTCACCACACAATTTTGAGAAAATGAAAGCAAGACTTGGAAAGTCTTTGGACCGATTAGAGGAATAATTTGCCACAACATTTACGGTAGCAAGACTCAAATGATTTGGTTTTCTCCATTTTCCACATAACCTGGAGAATTTCCCTACAAAGACATGTAATTTATCTTTAAAAATAAAAATTCATAAAAATATGCTCTGAAACAAGTGGCATGTGCATCGCCATGAGTGCTCATCACCCGTGATTCGTTGTGATCTAAAGCCTAGTAACGTCTTGGTGGATGACAATATGGTTGCCCGCCTTAGCAACTTTGGTATTTCAAAACTGCTTGGTGAAGATGAGACTGGTTTATACACTAAAACCTTAGCAACATTGGGCTATATTGCACCAGGTAAGTCTCTTTATTTTGCTTTGAACATTGATTATCCTTTCCTTTTTTCATCAATAAATGTTAAAATTTAAAATTGTTTGATTGTGTAGAGTATGGACTGGATGGATTGGTGTCAACAAAATCTGATGTCTATAGTTACAGAATCATGTTGTTGGAAACGTTTACAAGAAGGAAGCCTAATGATGACATGTTCGATGGTGATCTTAACTTGAAGCAATGGGTGAGTTATTCACTCCCAGAGGCAGTAATGATATTGTAGATGCCAACTTGTTAACACCAATGGATAATCACTTAAACAAGAAGCTAGATTGTGTGGCATCGATCATGCAAGTGGCACTAGATTGCAGTGCTGAATCTGCTGCAAGAAGGATCGACATGAAAAATGTTTTAGGGATGCTAAAGAAGATCAAGATTCAACTTCTTCATGTTGAGCATGTTCTTGGAAACTCTTGTTCCAAATCACCGTTTGTCGCAAATGTTTGCTAAAATTTTGGATTCATGTAAAGATTGCCTTTTTATTTTAGCACTTGGGGGTTGTACAAGTTCTGTTTTAGGTTTAGAAATGCGAATTGCAATAAATCTTAATATTTCCTCTTAAAATTAATGTTGCAAAGTAGTGGATCACAATTATCAGAGGAAGATAATTAGACAAAAAGAGCTACTATTTCAACCAAATAATGAGAAACCAACGAGGTTAATGATATAAACAGTCCTTCATATGCTAATTTTATATAAAACATAACATTTGTTTTTGTTTATGACCTCTTAAGATAATATTTTCTATTTAATGCTTTTTGGGTGTCTAATGTCTTCTAAGCATTATTTCTGAAAAAATTTGTTTTAGTGATTTTGATATATATTCATAATATCTACTAATTAGATAGGAAAAATACATAAGTTGCTCCCTATACTTGTCCCGAAAAGTCAATTTCATGCTCAACCTTTACGGGTATCTTATTACCATCCTATCCTTATCCAAGATGAATTTATTTACCCCTAAAATATCACAACCAAATTCAACCCAAGTAGTGTTTACACGTGCTGACACGTGGCATTTTAGCAAGGTATTTTTCATTTGTTTCTTTCTTTTACGCGAACAACCAAAGAAGTGACATTTTCAGAAAACATTTTTCTTGATGGAACCTTTGCAAGAGCAGCTAGCTGACTATATTGACAAGAAAATGGTCTCTCTTTTTGGATATTTCTTTTCCTTTTTCTTTTTTCCATCTTGATCAAAAGATAAAAATATAAAGTGAAGTTAATGTATAGAGCACAATCGCAAAGCAAGAGGAAGCTAAGAAAGATCCAATAAAGTGCTGGGTTTTCATTTCCACCTTGGTAATTGTTTGCTCCAGCCAAGTTGTGAAGAACAATTGAAGGGTGGAGGAGGTGATAAAACAGGTGGAGAAAGAGCTACCAATCTTTAATTTTTGTTCTGTTACGATTATGATTGTATGGTGCTGCTCTCTTGTGACAATGGAGGAGAGAGAAAGAAGAAAAGGAAAGAGGAAAGAGAAGAAAAGAAAAACGCGAAAATGAAAAAGAACAAGGAAAATAAAAATAAAAAAGGGTTAGCATTACACTAATTAAATACAACTAATTAAGGGTAATTAAATGTAACAACCAATGGAAAAATAACATATGTAAAATTTAAGTAGCTTTTTACGTTTTTTCAGCCTCCGATGCGCTTTGAGTAAGGTGAAATTAGTTTCTCTGCCACCTCACCTTTGAAGGAGGTATTAATTTCACTATGAATAAGGATAGGGTGGTACAATTTCACTATGAATAAGGATAAGGTGGTACTAGGACGTTCGTAAAGGTTGAGTGTGAAACTGATTTTTCGGGACAAGTACGAGATGCATCTTATGTATTATCGCAATTAAACAATCATGGATTATTCGTCGTTTAAGTTCGAATTAAAAAATATAATAATTATGATAACTTGGCGCAAAGCATAAGCCTACCAAAAATATTACAAATGTTGTAAGTCTCAAAACCAGAGGTTACTAGCCATATAAGATGTATTTGTCGAATACAATTTATAAGTTGCATTTATTGAATGCAATTTATGTTTGCAAATGGACACACCTAATTTTTTCTCATTCTCGATCCCCATTTGGATCCTTTTTCATTACATATAAATTTTCTTTTCAAAATTTTAGTTCTTCATATATAATTCTCATATACATAATGAGCACATATTTATTAAATGCCTAAAAAGGTTAACTGATAAAGAACTATGAGTTCACATATGTATCAGTAAATTACCTTTTATTATAAGCAATTCTCTATCGGAGAATTATAAATAAAGAGTTAAAAAATTAAATAAAAATTGATATGTAATTATATATAAGGAAATCCAAAACGGTAACCTGGATGAGGAAAAACAAAAGTATTGAAACATATACATGTACATCGCATTAACCAAATGTGATTTATAAATCACATTAGACGAACGATTTATAAATGTCATTAGGAATACCGAATACGGCGAAATCGCATTTCATAACTGCGACTTATCACTAATGCGACTTGTGGATCACAACTAATAGACGACTGGCAAAAACTGGTTCGTTTTCTTATTTCAATTTATTTCGATTTTGATAAATTCTTGTTTACTTGATAGTTGATAATCTGTAAATATTGCTGAGTTAAAAGAAAGGCTGCCTGGAGCCGCATCAGCACTCAGTTGAGCCCAATATTTTCCATACATAGTATATTACTCCATTCTTACCAATTTATGTGATGTTATATGAAATTTAATACGTCCCAAAAACTAATTTAACTTTAAACTTTTTATTTTATTTTTAATGAGATTATTTATAGCCAAACAAATATTTATAGTTTGTTTAGACCATAAATTTGAAGTCTTTCTTAAATTTGTGCAAGAGTCAAAACAACTTGACATAAATTGGGTTCAATTGTAAGATTTTAAAGGCCGAATCTATCAAGTTTAAATTATGAATTCTGCTTTGTTCCTAGCATATGTCTATTCTCGGCTGGTTGATTGTTGATTATCTTTTTGTACTCACGCAATCATGGCTTAGAATATGAAAGAAAAAGAACATGGAAAACATCCTAAAATTATGCATCTTTCTCCCCTATCCAAAAATAATTAGTTATACATAAATTATTCATTGATTATACACGGTTTTATATATATATTAATCATATGTATATTATACAATTCACACTACTTTTAGTTTAAGCAGCTGAATAGACAACTATTTAGAATAATTCTCTAATTAGTTAGGAACCTCAATGGGTTGTACATGATTCTATTTTAGCTTTTGAATTAATGTTGCAAAATCGTGGATCACAAAACTTAGTAGATATTGCACTACTTCTCACCACACAATTTTTGAGAAAATGAAAGCAAGACTTGGAATGTCTTTGGACTGATTAGAGGAATAATTTGCCACAATATTTACGGTGGCAAGACTCGACTGATTTGGTTTTCTTCATTTTCCACATAGCCTGGAGAATTTCTCCAAAAAGACGTTTAATTTTTCTTTAAAAATAAAAATTCATAAAAATATGCTCTGAAACAAGTAAAGTTTTCAAAAAATTCCAACTTAGTTGTACTAATACTGATATGAGAGAATGAATGAAGAAAAGTATTTTTTTTAAAGAAATCCAATTGAGTATGTCTAGATTTGATTCTTCTCATGGTAGCACACATATCCTAACTGTACATTTTGGCACGAATCCTACGCACAATTCCAGAGTTTTTTTAATTTATTATTATTTAATTAAATTTACTTTATATATTTCTAATAAGTCAGGCTTTATGGCAACAATAGGTAGCAAATGACACACGCTTCTCTAAAATTATTAAGCAAGAAGAATAGGTTAAAGAGCTTTGTCATTGCATTCATTCTCTTTTTTCAAGTACAATTCATAATTCATACATAGTATCTAATTGGAAACCAAGCAGTTTTCGCTAACAAAATAGCTTGCGACACAATGTTTTGCTCGCTCTAACTTTTGCAGGTCAGAACGTTTTTTTGTTTTTGTTTGCACATAACATAGAAAGCATTTTCAGTTCTAATAGAAAGTTCCATGAGCAAACAGAATCGCAAGTGACATTATGCAAATTAACAGAAGCTAAAAACTTGACTAAACAATGAGAAAGGAGGATAATAAACATATTAAGTACGATCAATTAATCTAATCAGAAAAATTTCCTGATATAGCTATAGCTAAGTGTACATAACTTTAGTACATATAGCATAATGCTTTTCACCACACAGTTGTAGAGAAAATGAAAGCAAGAATTGGTTGACTTGGAAAGTCTTTGGACAGATTAGAGGAGTAATTTCGCCCCCCACATTTACGGTTGCAAGACTTGGTTGATTTTTGGTTTTCTTCAGTTTGTCAAGTCTCTTTGGCCCACATAAACCTGAAAAATTTCCCTAAATTAATGTTGTGTAATCTTTTGAAAAATAAGAATTCATAAATACATACTCTGGAACAAGTAAAAATTCGAATTTTTTTTAAGCAATTGTGAAAAGGTTAAATAAATATTTAAAATGTAACTACGCAAAATCTTAACACAATCTGATTCTTTTTTTTTTTTGAGCTCCAAATTAGTTGTATTAATACTGATATGCCGAATGAATGAAGAAAGTAGTATTTTCTTTTTCTTAAAAAAAGTGATCTAGCTAGAAAAAAACTCCTAAAGCAAGATCTCATGGCTATTTAATTTAAAGTCTCAAACCACATCGTTACAAGCTGATCAGGCCCAACTCTAGTGCTAAAAAGAATAAGCGGTCGCTACAAATATAATCCGGTGTAAGAGTCCGGAGTCGAATCCCACAGAGAACTAAGGTTTAGCTACAACTGTTTACTATCACCAAGAAGACAAGCTTGAACAATTCCTAAGTTATAAATATTAAGATTCTTATGTCTAACAAATTAACTAGCAAATTAAAATAGAAAATTAACAACTAAAGATACTAAGGGTTGGAGACAAGATTAAGAAGGTCTAGAGTTATGATTTTCCCAATTATCAGAATCTTTCCCGCTAAGTATCCTATAATTTTACCTAACTATTCTCTACTGATCGTGAGCACTTCAAGTGTCGTAATTATCACGACCCAAAATCTCACCCGTCGTGATGGCGCCTATCTCGATACTAGGCAAGCCGTTAATGTCACTAAACCATAATTTCTTTTATGTTAGAAAATATTATATTTAAATCCAATACAAAATCTCCCAAATACAAATACGAACACTCCCCAAAATCTGGTGTCACTGAGTACATGAGCATCTAATATGAATACAAATCTGGAAAAGTACGGTCTACAATAGTCTAAGACCAAAAATACAGTAATACAGAGATAGAGAGGGAGAGACAAGGTCTGCGAAATGCGGCAGCTACCTCTAAATCTACAAAAAATCAGTTGTATGGAAGAATAAACACGTGCTATATCCGGGAACACCTGGATCTGCACACGAAGTGCAGGGTGTAGTATGAGTATAACCAACTCAGCAAGTAACAATAATAAATAAGGAACTGAAGATAGTAACGAGCTACACAGTTATGGTTCATTTCCAGTAATCTCAGCAAAGAATAGACAAGCTATCAAATCTGTCAGTTTAATGTCAAATCAATTGTTATACAGTTCCTGTTCATGTAATCCTTATATCAACAACCTTTCAGAGATTTCACGATAATGACAGATAGCAACTAAATGCAACAATAAATGAAAATCAAGTACAACCTCTCAGGACATCAATTACTCACTGGGCTCCCAGCCCTCATCAATCCCTGGGCACCCAGCCCTCATCACTCACTCAATGGGTACTCGCACTCACTGGGGGTGTACAGACTTCAGAGGAGCTCCTACAGCCCAAGCGCTATAATCTACACGGATAACTCACGTACCATAATATAATTATCTGGATTCGCACGGCCAACTCATGTGCCATAGTATAATATAAGGATCCGCACGGCCAACTCACGTGCGATAGTATAATATAAGGATTCGCACGGCCAACTCACGTGCTATAGTATAATATAAGGATCTGCACGGCCAACTCACGTGCTATAGTATTAATATCTCACAATCATGCCCTCGGCCTCACTCAGTAATAAATCTCTCCAGTCTCTCAGGCTCACAATAATCATGAAATCAGCCCAAACAACAATGATATGATGTATTAATAATAATAACAGAGACTGAGATAAAATGTGTAAGTAGAACCTGAGACTGAGTACATATAGTATTTAGCAGGCAATTCAACAATTACGTGATCTCTGTGGGTCCCAACAGTACTGTCATATAGCCTAAGCATGATTTCTAACATGATTTATAGTCAAATCTTTTCATCACATAAAGTGAATATAGCTAACAACAAAATATTCAACTTTATAGTTTTCCCAAGACGGATCAAGTCACAATCCCCTCAGTGCACGCCCACACGCCCGTCACCTAGCATGTGCGTCACCTCCAAAATAATCACATGATACCAAAATCCTGGGTTTAATACCCTCAGGATCAGATTTAAAACTGTTACTTACATCAAGCCGTGAAATTCTTATTCTACAATGTCCTTTCCTCGTGAATTGGTCTCCAAACGTCTCGCATCTGGCCATAAATAATTCATTTCAGTCAATAAAATTTATTAGAATTAATTCCATAAAAAACAAATTCATAAACATCCGAAAATTAGCTCAAAACTCGCCCGTGGGGCCCACATCTCGGAACTCGACAAACGTTACAAAATCCGGAAGCTCATTCAACCACTAGTTTAACCATATCAATTTTACCAAAATCTGACCCCAACTCGACCCTCAAATCTTCAATTTAAACCATGAGGGCTTTCAAATTTTCCCAATTCAATTCACCAATTTAGTGATAAAAACAACCATGAATTCGGGTAATTTAACCAATATTGAGTTAAGAACATTTACCCCATTGTTTCCTCTGAAAATCACCAAAAATCATTTCACATCCGAGCTCCAAATCGTCAAAAAATAAAAATGGGACGAAGTCCCATTTTGAGAACTTAAACTCACTGGCCAGGATTTTCTTCTTCACGAACGCGGTCAATGCCTCGCGTTCGCGAAGCACAAATTAACCCCCGTCCAAATTCCTCCTTCGCGAACATGACATAACCCTCGCGTTCGCGAAGCACGAAATGCCTCTGCCTCAATTCCTTCTACGCGAACGAGTTCAACCCCCTCGCGAACGTGATGCTTCGTTCCCCCTCACTATGCGAATGCGACACCCCCTACGCGAACGCGTAAACCAATTGTCTGGGGTCCTCAGCTGCTTCCTTTCTTCTTTGTGAACGCGTAACACCTCTCGCGTTCGCGATGCACACCCAGTCCACCCTTCACGAACGCGTGCTTCTCTCCGCGAACGCGAAGAGAAAATATTGCCAGCCTCTCAGTTCCTCTTCGCAAAAGCGAGGCTCCATTCGCGAACGTGATGAATGAAACCAGATGGCACATCAGAAAAATTCCAGCAGAGTTCCAAGTCAAAAACCCAACCTGTTAACCATCCGAAACTCACCCGAGCTCCTCGGGACCTCAACCAAATATACCAACAAGTCCGAAAATATCATACGGACTAAGTCAAATCTTAAAATCACCTCAAACAACGCTAAAACCATGAATTACACCCCAATTCAAAGCCTAATGAACTTTGAAATTTATAATTTTTACAAATCACTCTGGAACCTATCAAATCACGTCTGATTGACCTCAACATTTGCACACAAGTCATAAATGACATAACAGAGGTATTCCCATTTTCAGAATCGGATTCTGACCCCGATATCAAAAAGTCAACCCCCCGGTCAAACTTTTCAAAAATTAAACTTTCGACATTTCAAGCCTAATTTCTTTATGGACCTCCAAATAATAATCTGGATACGTTCCTAATCCCAAAATCACCATACAGAGCTGTTGGAATCATCAAAATTCAAATCCAAGGTCGTTTACACATAGGTCCATATCCGAACTACTTTTCTAACTTAAATTTTTAATTATGAGACTGTGTCTCATTTCACTCCGAGTTCATTCCGGACCCGAACCAACTAACCCGATAAGTCATAAATCAATTTCAAGACATAAATTGAGAAGTAAATGGGGGAACGGAGTTACAATATTCAAAATGACCGGCTGGGTCGTTACATTCTCCCCCTCTTAAACAATCGTTCATCCTTAAACGGGTTTATAATAATACCCTGGAGTCTCAAATAAGTGTAGATATTTGTTCCGCATCTCGTGCTCAGTCTCCCAAGTAGCTTCTCCAACTTGCTGGCCTCTCCACTGCACCTTCACTAATGCTATGTTCTTGGACCTCAGCTTTCAAACCTGTCGGTCTAAAATAGCCACCGGCTCCACATCATAAGTCAAATTACTGTCCAGTTGTACTGTACCAAAATCCAGAATGTGAAACGGATCCCCGACATACTTTCGGAGCATGGATACATGGAACACTGGATGAATACCTGATAGACTAGGTGGCAAAGCAAGTTCATAAGCCACCTCCCCAATTTTCTTAAGTATCTCGAAAGGCCCAATATACCGAGGTCTCAACTTGCCCTTTTTCCCGAACCTTAACACACCCTTCATGGGTGAAATCTTGAGTAGAACCTTCTCCCCAACCATGTGAACAACATCACGAACCTTCCTGTCGGCATAACTCTTCTGTCTAGACTGTGTCGTGCGAAGCCGTTCCTAAATTACTTTGACCTTCTCTAAAGCATCCTGAACCAAGTCAGTACCCAATAGTCTAACCTCTCCCGGCTCAAACCAACCCACCGGAGACCGACACCGTCTCCCATATAAAGCTTCATACGGAGCCATCTGAATGCTTCACTGGTAGCTATTATTGTAAGCAAACTCTGCGAGTGGCAGAAATTGATCACAAGAACCCCCAAAATCAATGACACAAGCACATAGCATATCCTTCAATATCTAAATAGTGCGCTCGGACTGTCCGTCCGTCTGAGGGTGAAATGTTGTACTCAACTGAACCTGTGTGCCCAATTCTCGCTCCACTGCCCTCCAAATCTGTGAGGTAAACTACGTACCCCGATCTGAAATAATGGACATCGGCACACCGTGTAGGCAAACAATCTCGCGAATATAAATCCCAGCCAACCGCTCCGAAGAATAATTAGTACCGACTGGAATAAAATGCGCAGATTTGGTCAACCGATCTACTATCACCCAAACAACATCAAACTTTCTCGAAGTCCATGGGAGTCCAACTACGAAGTCCATGGTAATACGCTCCCACTTCCACTCCGTAATTTCAAGTCTCTATAGCAATCCGCCCATTCTCTGGTGCTCGTACTTTACCTGTTGACAATTTAAACATCGAGATACAAACCCAACTATATTTCTTCATCCGCCTCCACCAATCGTGCTGTCTCAAATCCTTATACATCTTCGCGGCGCCTGGATGAATAAGTATCATGAACTGTTAGCTTCCTGGAGAATCAGCTCATGCAAACTATCTACATTAGGTACACATAGCCTGCCCTGCATCTGTAATACACCGTCATCTCTAATAGTGACTTCCTTGGCATCATTGTGCTGAACCGTGTCCTTAAGGACACACAGATGTGGATCATCATACTGGCGCTCTCTGATGCGATCATATAAACAAGACTGAGAAACCACACAGGCCAAAACTCGATTCGGTTCGGAAACATCCAATCTAACAAACTGGCTAGCCAAGGCTNTGAAGCACCTGAATGAATGGAGTACCGCGAATTGTGAGCATCCTAGAGAATAAACTCACGCAAACCATCCGCATTAGGCACACATAGCCTGCCCTGTATCCGTAATACATCATCATCTCCAATAGTGACTTCTTTGGCATCACCGTGCTGAACTGTATCCTTAAGACAAGAAGATAGGGGTCATCGTATTGACGCTCCCTGATACGATCATACAGAGAAGACTGGGAAACCACACAAGCCAAAACTCGGTTCGGCTCAGAAACATCCAATCTGACACACTGGGTGGCTAAGGCCTGAACATCTAAGGCTAAAGGCCTCTCTGCTACCAATAAATATGCTAAGCTGCCCAAACTCTTCGCCTTATGACTCAAGGCATCAGCCACTACATTGGCCTTTCCGGGATGATAGAGAATGGTGATATCATAATCCTTAAGCAACTCCAACCACCTTTGCTGCCGCAAGTTAAGATCCTTCAGTTTAAACAAATGTTGCAGACTCCGATGATCTGTATACACCTCACAGTGGACACCGTAGAAGTAATGTCGCCAAATTTTCAAGACATGAACAATAGCTGCCAACTCAAGATCGTGGATTGGATAATTCTTCTCATGTACCTTTAACTGTCTAGACGCATAGGCAATCACCCTACCGTATTGTATAAGTATTGCACCGAGACCAATCCGCGACACGTCACAATGCACATGATAAGACTCTGAACCTATAGGCAACACCAATACTGGAGCTGTAGTCAAAGCTATCTTGAGCTTCTGAAAGCTCTCTTCACATTCATCTGACACCTTTCTAGGTCAATTTAGTCATAGGCGATGCAATAGACAAGAAACCCACCACAAAACGACGATAATAACTGGCTAAGCCGAGAAAACTCTGAATCTCAGTAACTTAGGATGGTCTGGGCCAATTCTGAACTGCCTCTATTTTCTTCAGATCCACCTTAGCACCTTCACTGGACACTATATGTCCCAAGAATGCCACCAAACTAAGCCAGAACTCACACTTAGAGAATTTGGCATAACGTTTCTCCTCTCTCAGCCTCTGTAATACAATACCCCAAGTGTTGTGCATGCTCCTCCTAGCCACATGAGTACACCAGAATATCATCAATGAATACCACGACAAATAAATCAAGATATGGCTGAAATACACTATTCATCAAATGTATAAATACTGCTGGGGCATTGGTTAGCCCAAAAGACATCACAAGAAATTCATAGTGGCCATAATGAGTCACGAATGTCGTCTTTAGAATATCTGAATCCCGAATTTTTAATTCGTGATACCCAAACCTCAAATTAATTTTGGAGAATACCCTCGCTCCCTGAAGCTGGTCAAATAAATCATCAATACACGGCAATGGATATTTATTCTTGATTGTAACTTTTTTCAACTGCATATAATTAATGTACATACGCATAGTACCATCTTTCCTTTTTACAAACAGAACCGGTGCACCCCAAGGTGACACACTAGGCCTAATAAACCCCTTTTCAAGGAGTTCCTGAGGTTGCTCTTTCGATTCTTTTAACTCAGCTGGTGCCATACGATACAAAGGAATAGAAATGGGCTGAGCCTCTTGCACCAAGTCAATACCGAAATCAATATCCCTGTCGGGTAGCATACCCGGCAGATCTGCAGGAAATATATCCAAAAAGTCTCGCACGACCGGTACTGAATCAATAATAGGAGCATCTGCATAAACATACAAAGGCCAATATATGACAAGCATCCCTTTCCAACCATACGTTGGGCCTTCAAATAAAAATTTCCCTGCTAGGAACAAGATCTAGAGAACCCCTCAGTTCAACCTTTGGCAACCCCGGCATCGTCAACGTCACGATTTTTGTGTGACAGTCCAAAATAGTATGACATGGAGACAACCAATCCATACCCAGGATTACATCGAAATCAACTATACCGAGTAATAAGAGATCAACTCTAGTCTCCAGTTCCCCAATAGTTACTACACACGACCGATACACACAATCCACAGTAATAATATCGCCCACCGGTGTAGATACACAAACAGGTGAAATTAAGGACTCACATGGCATATCCAGATAATGAGCAAAATACGATGATACATATGAATAAGTGGAACTAGGGTCAAATAATATAGAAGCCTCCCTGTGGCACACTGAAACAATACATATGATTACTGCGTCTGAAGCAACAGTTTCTGGCATGGCAGGAAAAGCATAGAATCGAGCCTGCCCGCCTCCTGATTGGCCTCCCCCTCTTGGGCGACCCCTAGCTGCCTGACCCCCACCCTAAGATGGCAGGGCGGGTGGTGTAACTACTGGTGCTGGTGCCGTCGGTCGAGAACTCTGCTGTGAAACCCCACTCAACAGCCTAGGACACTCTCTCTT
>AWOL01S0003265.1:183264-201112 GCA_000715115.1 Nicotiana otophora | reverse complement strand
TAACCTTTGGCAACCCCGGCATTGTCAACATCATGATTTTTACGTAACAGTCTAGAATAGCATGACATGGAGATAACCAATCCATACCCACGATCACATCGAAATCAACTATGTCGAGTAATAAGAGATCAACTCTAGTCTCCAGTTCCCCAATAGTTATTACAAACGATCGATACACACGATCCACAGTAATAATATCGCCCACTGGTGTTGATACACAAACAGGTGAAACTAAGGACTCATAGAGCATATCCAGATAATGAGCAAAATACGATGATACATATGAATAAGTGGAACTAGGGTCAAATAATATAGAAGCCTCCCTGTGGCACACTGAAACAATACATATGATTACTGCGTCTGAAGCAACAGTTTCTGGCANAGCCTAGGACACTCTCTCTTAAAATGACCAAATTCTCCGCACTCGAAACAACCCTTCCTCTAACGGAACTGCTGCTCCTGATATCCTCAGGGATGACCTGTAGAAGCCTATGCGGACGAGGCATGATGAGAACTCAGCACTGGTAGTGCACTGAATGAAGACTGGCCTGAGTGGGCACTGTAAGAACCATGGCTAGCTGATGCACCACGATGAGATGGACGACCCGTCTGAGCGTGTCTGTAAGAACGACCCCTACCTCGGTGAAACTAACCCCCTGAAGGAACACCGCTGTAATCACCCAAACCACGAGGCCTCTTAGCCTCTCTCTCTCTCTCCATGTTCCTGGCTACGAACTATCTCTATCTGCCGAGCAATGTCCACTACCTCATCAAAAGTAGCACCAAATACTCTCTCCCTAGTCATAAGTAACCGCAGCTTATATGTGAGGACATCAATGAACCTCCTAATCCTCTCCCTATCAGTGGGAACCAACCAGATTGCATGACGAGCTAACTCATAAAATCTCATCTCGTACCGCGTCACGGACATATCACCCTAGCGAAGCTGCTCAAACTGTCTGTGCAGCTCTTCTCTGCGGGACTGAGGTACGAACTTCTCCAAAACGACCATGGAGAACTGATGCCAAGTAAGGGGGATGCGCCAACAGGCCTACGTCTCTCGTAAGTCTCCCACCATCTGAGTGCAGACCCACAAAACTAAAAAGTAGTGAATGAGACCCTTCTGGTCTCCAGAATACCCTCTATCCGAAGCATCCGTTGACACCTATCCAGAAATTCCTGAGCATCCTCTGACTCAGTACCGCTAAATAGTGGAGGTCGAAGTCCCTCAAATCTCTCAAGTCTCCTCTGCTCATCATCTGCCATAACAGGAACTACCGGGGCCTGAGCAGCTGCAACCGGCTGGGCTAGTAGTGCCCCCAGTATCTGAAGTCCATGTACTACCTAATCTGGAGTACGGGCAACGGGGGTATGAGTACCTCCCCCGGCCTAAGAAGTGGCAGGTGCGGCCTGAGCCGAAACCACCTGAGCAAGACCAGTGCAGGCTGCCAATATCTGGGCCAAAGTCTCTTGAATGCCTGCAATCTCAATGGGTACAGCTGGTGCCTGAGCTGATCTTGTCAGCTCAACTATATCTGGAATCTGCTCCTGAGCTGGAATAACTGGTGGTACTACAAGTGTTTTCCAACTGTGGTACAAGCTACACCTCGACCTATACCTCGGCCTCGGCCCCGGCCTCTACCACGGCCCCGGCCTCTCACGGCCCTAATTGGTGGCACTAGTGGCTGACCATCCGATCCGATAGTACGTGTCCTCCCCATCTGTGAGAGAATAGAATAGCAGAAATTTAGTTTCCAAAATCAACAAATTCGCACAATAGAATACAAGAAAGTGAAATTTTTCTAAGGGTTCTGAAGCCTCTTGAAGATAAGTACAAACGTCTCCGTACCGATCCGCAAGACTCTAGTAAACCTGCTCATGACTCATGAGACCTATGTAACCTAGGCTCTGATACCAACTTGTCAAGACCCAAAATCTCACCCGTCGTGATGGCGCCTATCTCGATACTAGGCAAGCCGTTAATGTCACTAAACCACAATTTCTTTTAAGTTTGAAAATATTATATTTAAATACAATACAAAATCTCCCAAATATAAATACGAAAACTCCCCAAACCCTGGTGTCACTGAGTAATACAGAGATAGGGAGGGAGAGACAAGGTCTGCGAAACACGACAGCTACCTCTGAATCTCTGAAAAATCAGCTGTATGGAAGAATCAACACCCGCTATGTCCGGGAACACCTGGATCTGCACATGAAGTGCAGGGTATAGTATGAGTACAACCAACTCAGCAAGTAATAATAATAAATAAGGAACTGAAGATAGTAACGAGCTACACAGTTATGGTTTATTTCCAGTAATCCCAGCAAAGAATAGACATGCTATCAAATCTGGCAGATTAATGTCAAATCAATTTTTATACAGTTCCTGTTTATGTAATCCGTATATCAACAACCTTTCAGAGATTTCACGATAATGACAGATAGCAACTAAATGCAACAACAAATGAACATCAAGTACAACCTCTCAGGACATCAATCACTCACTGGGCCCCCAGCCCTCATCAATCCCTGGGCACCCAGCCCTTATCACTCACTCAATGGGTACTCGCACTCACTGGGGGTGTACAGACTTCGGAGGGGCTCTTACAGCCTAAGCGCTATAATCTGCAAGGACAACTCACATGTTGCACGGACAACTCATATGCCATAATATAATTATCTGGATCCGCACGGCCAACTCACGTGCCATAGTATAATATAAGGATCCGTACGACCAACTCATATGCCATAGTATAATATAAGGATCTGCATGGCTAACTCACGTGCGATAGTATAATATAAGGATCTGCACGGCCAACTCATGTGCTATAGTATAATATAAGGATCTACATGACTAAATCACATACTATAGTATCAATATCTCAAAATCAGGCCCTCGGCCTCACTCAGTCATAAATCTCTCCAGTCTCTCGGGCTCACAATAATTATGAAATCAGCCCAAACAATGCTATGATGTATTAATAATAATAACAGAGGCTGAGATAAAATATGCAAGTAAAAACTGAGACTGAGTACATATAACATTTAGCAGGCAATTCAACAATTACGCGACCTCTGTGGGTCCCAACAGTACTGTCACATAGCCTAAGCATGATTTCTAACATGATTTACAGTCAAAGTTTGTCATCACATAAAGTGAATATAGCTAACAACAAAATATTCAACTTTACAGTTTTCCCGAGACGGATCAAGTCACAACCCCCTCGGTGCACGCCCACACGCCCGTCACCTAGTATGTGCGTCACCTCCAAAATAATCACATGATACCAAAATTTGGGGTTTAATACCCTCCGGACCATATTTAAAACTGTTACTTACATCAAGCCAGGAAATTCTTATTCTACAATGTCCTTTCCTCGTGAATTCGTCCCCAAACGCCTCGAATCTGGCCATAAATAATTCGTTTCAGTCAATAAAATTCATTGGAATTAATTCCATAAGAAAATAATAATTTTCCATAAAAGTCCAAAAATTAGCTCAAACATTGCTCGTGGGACCCACATCTCGGAACTCGACAAAAGAAACAAAATCCAGAAGCCCATTCAACCACGAGTCTAACCATACCAATTTTACCAAAATCCGACCCCAACTCGACCCTCAAATCTTCAATTTAAACCAAGAGGATTTTCAAATTTTTCCAACTCAATTCACCAATTTATTGATATAAACAACCATGGATTCGGGTAATTTAACCAATATTGAGTTAAGAACACTTACCACGTTGTTTTCTCTGAAAATCACCCAAAATCGTCTCAAATCCAAGCTCCAAATCGTCAAAAACTGAAAATGGGACAAAGTCCCATTTTCAAAACTTAAACTCACTGCCCATGCTTTTCTTCTTCGCGAACGCGGTCAATGCCTCGCGTTCGCGAAGCACAAATTAACTCCCGTCCAAATTCCTCCTCCGCGAACGCGACATCACCCTCACGTTCGCGAAGCACAAAATGCCTCTGCCTCAATTCCTTCTACGCGAACGCGTTCAACCCCTCGCGAATGCGATGCTTCGTTCCCCCTCACTATGCAAATGCGACACCCCCTACGCGAACGCGTAGACTAATTGCCTGGTGTCCTCAGCTGCTTCCTCTCTCCTTCGCGAACACGTAACACCTCTCACGTTCGCGATGCACACCCAATCCACCCTTCGTGAACGCGTGCTTCTCTTCACGAACACGAAGAGCAAATATTGCCAGCCTCTCAGTTCCTCTTCGCGAATGCGAGGCTCCATTCGCGAACACGATGAAGGAAACCAGATGGTGCATCAGAAAAATTCCAGCAGAGTTCCAAGTAAAAAATCCAACCCGTTAACCATCCGAAACTCACCCGAGCCTCTCGGGACCTCGACCAAATATACCAACAAGTCCTAAAATATCATACGGACTTAGTCGAATCTTTAAATCACCTCAAACAATGCTAAAACCATGAATTACACCCCAATTCAAGCCTAATGAACTTTAAAATTTTTAATTTCTACAAATGACTCCGGAACCTATCAAATCACGTCCGATTGGCCTCAAAATTTGCACACAAGTCATAAATGACATAACAGAGGTATTCCAATTTTCAGAATCGGATTCCGACCCTGATATCAAAAAGTCTACTCCCTGGTCAAACTTCTGAAAAATTAAACTTTCGGCATTTCAAGCCTAATTCCTCTACGGACCTCCAAATAATAATCCAGACACGCTCCTAAGCCCAAATCACCATACAGAGCTATTGGAATCATCAAAATTCAAATCCGAGGTCATTTACACATAGGTCCATATTTGGACTACTTTTCTACCATAAATTTTTAATTATGAGATTAAGTGTCTCATTTCACTCCGAGTTCTTTTCGGACCCGAACCAACTAACCCGATAAGTCATAAATCAATTGCAAGACATAAATTGAGCAGTAAATAGAGGAACGAGGTTATAATATTTAAAATGAACGGTCTGGTCATTACAGTAATTCTCTCCCAAGCAACTACAATAATTTACTAGACATATTTTCCCGAACTACTCTAGCTGGCACAATCTTGCCGCTCACTATGACCACGTCAAGGCTTTGTTATTCCTAACCCATAATATATATATGTCTAGCGTAGGAGTGATTCCTCATAATAAATTAGCTACTCATAATAGTATGTGAAAATACAATACTAAAATTCATAACCAACAATAGAAAATAGGAAGAAGAAAGGCAAAACTCGTGGTTGAATCTTCCTCCTTGATCCTAGTGTATTCTTGCCTACAAAGATATTGTATAACCCTAAAGTAGTGTCTCCTCTTCTAACGTTATGTAAAAATCACGTTTAGCGTGTAATTATATGACCTAGGTAGGGTGGAGGTTCGTCCAATGTAATCCAAAACTGGATAGGAGAACTGGAGGTCGTCAACTTTCATGTAGCGCGCGACCATGGGCGCAGACTCAGCTTTTGTAATTTTTCAATTCGCGAAGCGATCCGTGCCTTCGCTTCGCTGTTTTGTGCCTTCATTTTTCTCCTTTTTCGCGTTCGTTTTCATGCCACGCACGAAATTGGACGAGCTCCCAATTCTTTCCATCTCTTCTTTTTGTGTCGGTTTATCATCTTTTGATCATTTATCATCCAAACTCGTTCCTACACATAATAAACACATAATGAGCATATTTCACTTCAAAAATCAGGTAAACTCCCGCAACTCACACAAGAATTAAAATGAAAATATACTCAAATATATGCACTTTACATCATTTATCACTAGCCATACAATTTCCTACTATTTTATGCAATTATGGTTTTATGCTTACTCCTATTAGTATTCTCTTTTATTTGGTTTTATGCTTACTTTTATTAGTTGATTCTTTTTTGTCTTTTGTATACTCCATTAGTTTTAATTATAAAATTGTAGTATTTAGCTAAATAATTCTTAGTTTGATTTAAAATTTTCGTATCCATTCATCAAGAAAAAATTATTGACTTTTTTAAAGTTTGAACACCCTTGATGAAATTCCTGAATACGCTATTGTCATTGTTGCTATGTGACGACTCCTTTCTGAGTCAAACACTAGCACTTAAATGTTTTTACTTGGTTTGCAATCGTTGCTTGTATAATCTCATCATGATATTAAACAACAAAAGAATAAGTGCTAATGGTATATCCAGAGAATCTAAATATTGTTTTACATTATTAGACTACCTAAAAATTTAAGTAACTAGAATGTAAAACTCTCCAGATTATGTCTTAAAAAAAGAGGATAATAAACATATTACAATCAATTATAAACTATGGTAATCATGTAAGAAAATTCTCGATATTTGCTAGTATGTAGTACACTATAATTTAATAGATGTAGCATTACTTTTCACCTCACAGTTCTAGAGAAAAATGAAAGCTAGACTTGGTTGACTTGCACAAGTCTTTGGGCGGATTAGATGAATTTTTGCCACCATATTTATATTAATGATTGAAACGTGCTAAGACTTGGTTGATTTGGTCGTCTTCGGGGTCATTAGAAGCAAAGACTGAACTAGGATTTTAGCTTTATGAGTTTTAGATTTTAAAATGATGACTTCAAGTGTTAATGAATTTTATATTTAATATTTGTGCATATTTAATAAATTTTCTTAACACAAAATACATTATTTGAGCAAAAGTGCATAACTCGTCTTTTGCCTCCGCCCTGATTAGAGGAAGAATTTTGATCACCATCTTTAGTCTTCGGAGCTTGTTGAAGTAATTGCGTTGATAATTGATATGGAAAAAGGGTTACAATATTATGTTAAATCTTAACAAAAGTCACATTTTTGTTTCTTTGAGCTCCAATTGATATGACATAATGAATGAAGAAAAGTTTTTCCCTTTTCCATAAAAGAGATTGAATGAAAAGTCTCATAAAAAGGATATATTTTAATAATCATGAGGACCAAAGAGGAGATCTCATCTCAAAACTACATCGTTAACAACCTACTATTATATGCAATTATGGATAAAGCATTCACTTCTTTTGTATCAACACTCTTGTTTCTTTACTATGTTATGGCTACTTCAGCCATGACTCATACCAACATTACCACTGATCAATTAGCTCTTCTTTCTTTGAAATCCCAAATCTTTTCAGACTCCTTTCACTTCTTTGATGAAAACTGGTTTCCAACTACTTCTGTTTGCCATTGGGAAGGAGTCACTTGTGGTTCTCACCATCAAAGAGTGAGGTCGTTGAATCTTTCCAACAAGGCTCTTACTGGAAGAATTCCACAAGATTTTGGAAACCTCACATTTCTTGTTTCCCTTGACTTGGGAAGCAACAATTTCTATGGAAAATTGCCTCAAGAAATGGCACGTTTGCGTCGTCTTAATTTACTTGATTTAAGTTTCAACAACTTCAGAGGAGAGGTTCCTTCTTGGTTTGGGGTTTTACACCAACTTCAAGTTGTAACTCTTAGGAATAATAGTTTCATTGGATCCATCCCCTCTTCGTTTTCTAATCTTTCGAAACTCGAAACTTTGAGTTTGAGGTTCAACTCCTTAGAGGGCCAAATACCAAAGGAGATTGGAAATCTTAAAACCCTTAGGATTTTAGACTTGACCGGAAACAAACTCGTAGGTTCTATCCCGCTGACTCTCTCGAATGCCTCAAGGTTGGAGATCTTAAAATTCTCTCGCAATTTCCTTCAAGGAAACATCCCAAAAGGGATCGGCAATCTTCACAACATGAACTTTTTGGGTATAGAAGATAATCAGCTTACAGGTTCTATACCAATGTCAGTTTTCAACATTTCCAGAATTGAAGTGATTGCATTTACAAACAATAGCTTATCAGGAAGTATTCCCAATGGATTATGCAATGGTCTTCCATTACTCAAACAACTTGATTTATCTTGGAACAAGCTTCGTGGTCAAATGCCTACAACCTTGTCAAATTGCTCAGAACTTCAAATTTTGTCTTTATCATATAATGAGTTTGATGGACCAATACATAATGAAATTGGAAGTCTACGTAACTTGCAGTTGTTGTATCTCGGAGGTAACCATTTCACAGGTATGATCTGCATTATATGTTGAATGCTAGTTATATTTTATCTAATTACTTCCACAAATACTTATGAACATGAATTGCAGGAATAATTCCACAGGGAATCGGAAATCTTGTTAATTTGTTGGAGTTAACCATGGAGAAAAACCAGATTACCGGATCAGTCCCAATCTCCATATTCAACATCTCCTCATTGCAACTTTTGGCACTATGGAGGAACAATCTCAATGGATCCTTATCACAAGAGATTGGCAACTTAACCAAGATGCAGGTTATAGATCTTCAAAAAAATAAGTTTACTGGTACGTACTCAAAGTTGTAGCAAAAAGTATAACTTAAACTAGATTGAACTAATTAGTAATAATCCCTCTTTTTTCATGTGTTTCCAGGTGAAATACCCAAAGAGATAAGCAATCTTTTTGACTTGGAGGTATTTATTCTTGCGTTTAATAATTTTAGTGGTCCACTTTCAATGGAGATACTCAACATATCAAGGCTGAGAATAATTGATCTTACAGACAATATTAATCTATCAGGAACCCTCCCATCAAACATAGGTTATATCTTACCCAACATTGAAGGTCTTTTTCTGAGTCGCTTAGCCAATCATGTCGGGACTATACCTCATTCAATCTCCAACTGTTCAAGACTTACAATTCTAGAGCTTTCATATAACAAACTCACTGGCTTGATTCCTAACTCACTTGGACATTTGACTCGTCTACAGAAACTAGGCTTGGAGGGAAACAATTTAATGAGCGACTCATCGTTAAGCTTCCTGACTTCCTTAACAAACTGCAGAGATTTAACATTTCTTTCTGTATCTTTCAACCCTCTAAATGGCATGCTTCCACTTTCTGTAGGTAACCTCTCCACATCCCTTACATATTTTATCGCCATGGATTGCAAAATTAAAGGGCGAATTCCAAATGAAATTGGGAACTTAAGCAGCTTACTAGACCTTCGTCTTTCTTATAACAACTTGGTTGGATCGATTCCCACATCAATTGGAACCCTGAGAAACCTTCAAGGCTTGTTCTTGAGTACCAACAAACTTACAGGAAGTGTTGGAGATAATCTATGTAAATTGCAGTATTTGGTTGCTATTTACTTGGATCATAATCAACTTTCAAGATCACTTCCTAATTGTATAGGGAATGTTACTTCCCTTGGGGAGATACATATGGGTTCCAATAAATTGAGTTCCAATATACCAACAAGCTTAGGGAACCTTAAAGAACTAACGATTCTTGACTTATCGTCAAACAACATGGGTGGTTCTTTACCTCCAGAAATTGGAAATCTAAAGGCTGTTGCACAGATGGATTTGTCAATGAATCAATTTACAAATTGCATTCCTAGAGAAATTGGAGGCTTACAAAATCTAGTGAACCTTTCTTTGAGACACAACAAGTTGAAAGGATCTATACCTGAGTCAATGAGCAACATGGTAGGTTTAGAATTCCTAGACCTTTCTCTTAATAATATATCAGGAACCATTCCCAAGATTTTTGAAAAACTTCAATACCTGAAGTATTTCAATGTTTCTTACAACAAGTTGTATGGTGAAATCCCCTCTGGGGGTCCTTTCAAGAACCTCTCAAGTCAGTTTTTTCTCTTCAATAAAGCATTATGTGGTTCTCCAAGATTTAGTGTCTCACCGTGCCCCATTTCTTCCAATCATAGATCAAATAGGAAAAAAATGCTTCTATTTCTTCTACTGGGAATTGCACTATCATTTGTTCCTATCACCTTTTTGCTAAGGTATAGAAAAGGTAAAAGAGCTCCTCAACAAGCTGATTCATTGTCTATTGCAAGAAGCAGAACAATATCATATTATGAACTGCTCCAAGCAACTAATGAGCTTAGTGAGAGTAATCTAATTGGTTCTGGGAGTTTTGGCTCTGTCTACAAAGGCATACTCAGAAGTGGGACTGCTATTGCAGTTAAAGTGTTCAATCTGCAATTGGAAGCGGCATTCAAGAGTTTTGATACAGAATGTGAAGTTTTGCGTAACCTCCGTCATAGGAATCTCACAAAAGTCATCACTAGTTGTTCCAACCTTGATTTTAAGGCTTTAGTACTCGAGTACATGGCCAATGGAAGCCTCGATAAGTGGTTGTATTCACACAACTACTTCTTAGACATCATGCAAAGACTGAACATAATGATTGACGTGGCATGTGCATTGGAATATCTCCACCATGAGTGCTCCTCGCCCGTGATTCATTGTGATCTGAAGCCTAGTAACGTCTTGTTGGATGAGAATATGGTTGCCCACCTTAGCGACTTTGGTATTTCAAAACTGCTAGGTGATGATGAGAGTGATTTATACACTACAACATTAGCGACATTTGGTTATATTGCACCAGGTACATCTTTATTTAATGCTTTGAACGTTGATTTTCCTTTCCTTTTTCCACCAATATAAATGTTAACATTTGTTAAATATTTTTGAGTGTAGAGTATGGACTGGATGGACTGGTGTCCACAAAATGTGATGTCTATAGTTACGGGATCATGTTGATGGAAACGTTTACAAGGAGAAAGCCTAATGATGAAATGTTCGAGGGAGATCTTAGCTTGAAGCAATGGGTGAGTTGTTCACTCACAGAGGCAATAGTGGATGTTGTAGATGCCAACTTCGTAACACCACATGATAATCACATAAACAAGAAGCTAGATTGTGTGGCATCGATCATGAAAGTGGCACTAGATTGTTGTGTTGAATCTCCTGCAAGAAGGATCGACATGAAAGATGTCGTATGGATGCTACAGAAGATCAAGATTCGACTTCTTACATGTTGAGCATGTTCTTGGAAACTATCACTTGTTTGTTGCATATGTTTTAGTACTTGAGTTGTGCAAGATTCTGTTTTAGCTTTGCAATAAATCTTACTTAAATCTTACTATTTCCTCTTATTACTAATGTTGTAAAATGATGGAACACAATCCACAGACGAAAATAATTATAAAATAATATCAATCTAAACCAAAGAATTGGAAACTGGCGAGGTTAATGATATAAACCAGTATGAAACGAATTAACCATTTGAATATTACTATGATTACCATTAACTAAAAGAACAAATAATTTAGATATAGAAAAATATATTTGATCAACTTAGTGGCCATAATATATACTTGTCTAATCAAATTAATACTCTACTGAAGCAGAAAATCAGCCACCAAACTTCAACCAATAAGACTAGAAAAGTATTAGCTCCCTCAAAAGTTCCAAAAGAACAAAGATGAAGATTTATATAAAGGGCAGCCCGGTGTACAAAGCATCCCAGATTCACGCAGGGTCCGGAAAAGGATCGCACCCAAGAGATGTGATGGAGGTAGCCTACCATGATGCAAGAATTAGTGGATGATTCCACGGCTCAAACCCGTGACCTATAGGTTACATGAGACAACTTGACCGTTGCTCAAAGGCTCCCCTTTTAAAAGAAGAGGATTTTTACTAGGAAAACAAATGCATCAAGGATATAAAATGCAGCATCAATTTCCTTCTCAAGAGAATTTTATATTTTTTAAGGTTTAATTTCTTGATTTTCCACTTGCTGCTGCTCACTGCCCTGCCATGTCCAAACTATATCTTTTAAAGAAGGTTTTAAGCCTTGATCACAGAACTTCCTATATTCTGCAGTTTCTCCTGAATTTTTTGTCACTTCCACAACATGGAAAGCTGGTGTAATATCTCTAGATCAATAGCTAGTTGCCCTTTTCTCCCTTCTTTGCTTCCTTGCATTTTTACCATCCCGTCTTTCTTCTTCACCAGTTGAAGACATAATCAAGTCAATATAGTTTGCTCTATTTAATAGATTAAGCTTTTAGATGAGAATCATAGAGGTGAAGCCACATAGGATAGGGTTGGTCGGGTAAAATTTTAGATGAGATGATCACAGAAGCGGAGCCACATAGGCTCAAGGGTGGTTAGTTGAGCACTCTTCGCCGAAACATTTACTGTTTGTGAAGGTCAAGTATTAATTTTAAACATATCTATATATTAACCCATGAACACTCTTTAGTGAAATTTCCGACTTCTAGATCACACAATTTCGACATAGTACGGTAGCAGGTTGAGGCCTTGGGCTCAAGTCTCACCATCTAATATAAAAAAAAAATTCACGTGCTTAGCTAATAGAAAAAGAACTAGACCGCTACGAGCATAATTAGGGGGCGTGCTGAAAACATAATCAAGTAAATAAAACAAATTTGCTTCTAACAGTTTAAACTTTTAAAACTTTTAAATGAGATAGATGATATAATTTCGATATTACCTTAAAAATCCCCATTGAAGCTACTTCCTCTTGCCTCAGATCTATAGCTCTTGTCTTTCTCAAACAAGCTTGAGAGATCAAAACCAGGAGAAAGAGAAATGATATCAAAAGCATTCAAACAAGTAGGCTTCATTGTTGAGCTCTGCTCTTTTTGCCCTGAAGAACACTCAGCATCAGAATCATCCACAATATCGAAAACACTACGAGGCGAATTGTCTTGAACTTGATCTAAAATTGGTGTTTTATCAATCTGTTTGAATCCTTTCTTGAACCAATGATTCTCCATCAACTTAGCTCATGTAATTCTTGAACAAGGACTCGGATCAAGAATTCTTGAAAGAAGTTTTTTCACCTCAGGAGGGAAATATTCAGGACATTTAAATTCCCCTTTACTAATTTTCTTATACATTTCCATTAAATTCGAATCATGAAATGGAAGATAACCAGCTAACAAAACAAATAATATTACTCCACATGACCAAATATCAGCTTTTTCGCCATCATATCCTCTTTTATTTATAACCTCTGGTGCGACGTATGCTGGAGTTCCACATGTCATGTGAAGGAGACAATCTTGTCTTTTCGACTCGAACAATGCACTCAGGCCGAAATCGGAGACTTTTAGGTCTCCGTTTTCGTCCAGGAGAATGTTTTCAGGTTTCAAATCGCGATAATAGACCCCACCCCGCGGCTGTGGCAGAAATCCACAGCCGCAATTAATTGTTGGAAATATTTTCGGGCTGCTGATTCCTTAAGCCTACCTTTAGCAACCTTATTGAATAATTCACCACCTCTCACATAATCCATTGCAAAATATATTGTTGTTTTGCTAGCCATTACTTCAAAAAGTTCAACAACATTTGGATGTCTGATTAGCCTCATAACTGAGATTTCGCGTTTGATTTGATCGATTAGTACAACTTTCATTAACTTTTCTTTGTCAATGACTTTCACAGCAACACTCTGTCCTGTTTTTAGGTTATTTGCATGATAAACTTTGGCAAATGTCCCTTGGCCTAAGAATTTCCCAATCTCATACTTTTGCATCAAAATTGTGCCCTTTTTCTCCGTTTTTACGCTCTTCGTGCTCATCTTGGTTGATAGATGATTCACCCTAAGCGCGAAAAAAAATAAAAAAATTTATTGGCAAATCATCGGCTACATTTGCTTGATGAATTTTCTGTAACATGGATTTATGATTAAAACATTATGGGAAATGTTGAATCTTGAAAAATTTGGATGAGAAAAGGAATATAGGGAAAATTAGAGGAGGTATCTGTTGGGAGAAATCCAGTGGTATGGAGAAATTTTGTATGTAATATAAAGCATTTTCAATATGCTGAGTCGTTAAAATTGGTTATTTTGGGAAATTAAGACAGTAATTAGATTATGACTTCAAGATTTTATGTGGTTACTATAACTGTTAATAAAGATAGAAAATTGACAGATTTGTTTCTGTTAGTTATGATCATATGGGTAAAGAGATGGAATTTTTCAAATTTATATTCTTTTTTTGTTCAACTTCATATGACATCAGTAATAACTGGGAAATCAAAAAACCTTTTCTTTAATCATGAATTTTCATATATTTCATTACAATAATTTTTATAGTAAAAAATTTACGTAGAATTTATGCAACATTCTATCTAGTTGCTAGTTATGTATATTAATATTAAAAGGGTAAGAATTTTATGGATTCTAAATTTTAGGAAAACAACATCATGTATTAGTAACTGTGTTTTAAATTTAATTATTATATATATTTAATGAATTTCTTTATACAAATCTACAATTTACACTAAAGTCGTTACTGAATTGATCGAATCATCTTCTAGCTCCGTCCCTAATTGGCCTGTGCCGTAGAACGAGGAATTATTAATGGAAATGGCCCACTTGCTGTCAGGATCCAGGAATGTATGATCAATAATTGTGTCCAGCAAAATTATTCTAGTTACACAGCATGTGAGCATGTATAATAACAATAGTCGATTCCTTATTCTTGATTGTAACCTTGGACCACCAGCTTAGCTTTCTTTCTTGTTATATTGCCAAATTCATCCAGTTTATTTCTGAACGCCCGCCTGGTTCCAATCACTATTCTATTTGAGGGACAGGGAATCAGGTGCCACACCTTGTTTCTCTCGAACTGATGAAGCTGTTCTCGTGTAGCAGCAATCTAGTCATTTTCAATGCTTCCCGGATGTTTTTAGGTTCAATTTGAGACAAGAATGCTGAGAAAGCAAACATATTTCTTCCCTTGGATCTGGTTTGAATACCAGAGTCCAATGGGGTAATTACATTTTGAAGAGGATGTGAGCTCATGTGCTTCCGGTTAGACACTTGAACTTCAGAATGCGAGGGACCAGGTTCTTCGGTATTTGACCCGTCATTGACATCAACAGAAGTATGAATTCTACTTCTTTATCCTACATCAGGAGTACCTGATACAACATTAGCAACCATATGCTCAGCTTCAGTTGCGGTGATAGAGGGATCAGGTACCTCCGATTCAGCTGGAAGTTCTGCTACATCTTCTTCACTAGTCTCCTTGACTTGACTCATTAGATCATCCTTTCCATTTTCCATATCTATAACCTCACCAGGGACCTTTGAGAAATCTATATCTTGATCATCCTTATCATATGAATCCTTTCCACTTGAGTGGTAAGATTCATCAAAGATCACATGTACACTTTTCTCTACACATTGAGTCCTTTTGTTGTAGAATTTGTATGCTTTGCTTTGAGAAGAGTAACAAAGAAAGATTCCTTCATCACTTTTTACATCAAATTTTCCCAATGCTTCTTACCATCGTTGAGAACAAAGCATTTGCATCCAAATACTCTTAGGTAAGTGAGCTTTGATTTTCTCTCATTAAGCAGTTCATAAGGAGACTTGTCAAGCAGGACCTGATCATGCACCTGTTAATCAAATAACAAGCAGTGTTTACTACTTCAGCCCAAAAGCTCTTTGGCACACCACTATCAATCAGTATTGTCCTAGTTATATCCTCGAGAGTCCTATTTTTCCTCTCCACAATACCATTTTGTTGAGGTGTTTTAGGAGCAGAAAATTTATGACTTACCGTTTTCAGCACAGAATTTATCAAACTTGGCACTGTCAAACTCTGTGCCATGATCAGATCTGACTCACAACATGATAGTCCATCTTCACTTGAATCTACTTCACAAAGGCAACAAATACTGGAAAGGTTTCATCCTTGGTCTTCAGAAATAAAGTCCATGTAAATTTGGAGTAGTCATAAACAATCACAAAGTTGTACTTCTTTCTTTCTCTGCTTGATATCCTCATAGGTCCACACAGATCCATATGAAGAAGATCTAGTGGACTTGAGGTGATCACTTCCTTCTTTGGTTTGAATGAGGACCTGACTTGCTTTTCTTTCACACACGCGTCGCACACTTTGTGATCCTTGAATATTGACTTGGGCAGTCAGCAAACCAGGTCCTTCTTGATCAACTTGTTCAACAAAGAGAAACTTGCATGCCCTAGTCTTCTATGCCATGGCTAAACATCATCATCAATGGCAATTAGGCATGTGAGATCACCACCATTCAGAGAGTTAAAGTCTGCAACATAGATGTTCTTGAACGTTTTTGCAAGCAGAACCATTTCACCAGTTATGAGATTGGTGACAGTACAGGATTTTGACAAGAACTCCACTTTGTTACATTTGTCATAGATTTGAGAGACACTCA
Organism: Nicotiana otophora; assembly: GCA_000715115.1. Classification (NCBI taxonomy): domain Eukaryota; kingdom Viridiplantae; phylum Streptophyta; class Magnoliopsida; order Solanales; family Solanaceae; genus Nicotiana; species Nicotiana otophora. The sequence continues at coordinate 185,090 of AWOL01S0003265.1, read as the reverse complement.
ACAAGCTGTATTTCAAGCCATTTACATAATACACATTTTCAATTGAGTGAGAGATTATTTTGCCAATCTTTCCAACGCCCAGAATGTATCCCTTCTTGCCATTTCCAAAGGATTCACTCCCACCTTGCAGGGCCTTGAGTGAGAGAAAATTATTCATTTTTCCAATAATTTGTTTATATCAACCACTATTCATGTACCATTTTTGACTGCTTCCCCTCACTTCTGCCTGCACAAAAAAATCAATGATTAGACTTAGGAAATGTGATGACCCAAAACGTCATCTTTAAATTTAATAAGTAATTTTGTATTCTAAAACCTTAAAAAATATCATTTATCATTCCTCGACTTGCGTGCACGGTCCGTAAATTTTCCGGAAAGTTTTCATGTGAAAAATGGATCGAAATGTGAAATAGAGCTTTAAAACTCAATTGGGTTGACTTTGGTTAACATTTTAAGTAAATGGACCCGGATCAGTATTTTGACAGTTTCGGTAACTCCGTATTGTGATTTGGGACTTGAGTGTATGCCCGGAATTTAATTTGGAGGTCCCTAGCTCAAGTTATGACTATTTAACAGAACTAGCAATTTAAAGGCTAAAGATTTCTAAGTTTGACCACGGGGTTGACTTTTTGATATCAGAACCGGAATCCGATTCTGGAGATTTGAACAGCTCTGCTATGTCATTTAAGACTTGTGTGCCAAATTTGAAGTCATTCCGGATTCATTTAATATGTTTTGGCACAAGATTTGTAAATTGAAAAGTTTAAAACTCAAAGTTTGAATCGGGGTGTGAATTATAATTTCAGCGTTGTTTGACATGATACGAGCCCCCGAGTAAGTTCGTATTATGTTATTGGACTTGTTGATATATTCGTACGGGGTCCCGAGTACCCCGAGAGTGATACGGATTGAAATCGGATCAACAACTGGACTTAAGCAAAATATGTATTTTTCCTTCTGCTGTAATTGCACCTGCAGATTTTTCTCGCAGGTGCGAGCTCGCAGAAGCGAGCCTTAGATCACAAATGTGCCCGGGCGTAGATGGGCAAAAGCCGTCGGTGCGGAAACCTGCACGCACCCGCGTGTCCGCAGAAGCGGACCAAATGATCACTGAAGTAAAGGCAGCGCATGTGCGCATTTTTCCTCCGTAGGTGTGAGGCCTCGCCTGGCAGCCCCATTTCGCAAATGCGAGCTCACATGTGTGAGCCCAGGCACCGCAGGTGCGAAAATGCCTGGGCAGTGTATATATCGAAGAGTCCGATATTTTTACTCATTTTGGTCATTTTGAGCTCGGTTAAGGCGAATATTTGGGCGATTTTCACGGAAAACATTGGGGTAAGTGTTCCTTATCCTATATTGATTATATTTCATGATTCCATACTCGTTTATATCATGAATCCGTGAATTTATGGAAGAAAAAACAGATTTTTCTAAAATCTTCCAAAAAAGAGAAATTTAGATTTGAAGGTCCATTTGATATCGGAATTGGACAATTGTTGTATGGTTGAACTCGGATCGAAACGAGTGTTCGGATTTCGTGAGTCTTTTTAGGGATTTGAGACGTGGGTCCCACTGTTGAATATTTAAATAAATTTTGGATTTTTATCCGAAAAATTTGTAAATTCATATGGAATTAATTCCTATGATTAGTATTCAATATATCGAATTGTTTGTGAATAGATTTGAAGCTTTTGGATACAAATTTAAAAGGAAAAGCTGTGGTTGAGTAATTGATTGGAATTTGCAAAGCGAGGTAAGTGTCGTGGTTAACCTTGACTTGAGGGAATAGAACCCTTAAATTATTTGTTATGTGAAATGCATGTGAA
>AWOL01S0003265.1:59285-181968 GCA_000715115.1 Nicotiana otophora | reverse complement strand
GGTCGGTTGTACTGATACTACACTCTGCACTTCTTGTGCAGATTTTGGAGTTGGTCCCAGCGGCGTACCATAGACTCGCTCGGATTTCAGCTACTCAGAGAAGACTTGAGGTATAACTGCACGGCGTTCGCAGTTCTGAAGTCCCCGTCTACTTTACTTTAGCTGTGTGTTTGTTTTCAGACAACTTTATTTTATTCAGACCTTCATTTGTATTTATTGTAGAAGCTCATGCACTTGTGACACCAATTCTGGGATGGTATTTAGACACCGTTGTTTTTATGGATTATTTATTATATTTCAGACGTTACTTCCGCAATTGTTCTCTGTTATTAATAAATGAAAAATTATTTTAAAAATGGATCAAAAATTCTAACGTTGGCTTGCCTAGCAAGTGAAATGTTAGGCGACATCACGGTTCGAAGGTGGAAATTTTGGGTCGTGACAGTTGGTATCAGAGCACTAGGTTACATAGGTCTCACGAGTCACGAGCAAGCTTAGTAGAGTCTGAAGGATCGGTACGGAGACGTCTGTACTTATCTCTCAGAGGCTATAAAGTTTAGGAACAATATCACTTCTTTCTTATTCTGTCATGCGATTTTATTCTATCATCGATGATTGAAGCATTCTACTCTTATTCTCTCGTAGATGGTGAGAACATGTAATACCTATACCGATGGACAGGGACCAGAACCCCCGGTGGCAACTATGGCCAGGGGTAGTTGAAGAACCTCAGGTGGACCTTCAGGAGGAGGTTCCAATTCAGAATGTACCAGTTGGACCAGTTCAGGTCCCGGAAAGATTCATAGCCACTCCAATACTTCAGGATGCTCTAGTCCGTTTGGTAAGTCTTATGGAGGGTGTGGGCCAGAATGGTACATTTCCTGTGGCACTAGCCGTCTCACAGGCTGGGGGAGGAACACAAACTCTCACTACTCCCGCTCCGGAGCAGATGGCTCCCCAGAATCAGACTCCAGCAGCCCCGCCAATTTGGGTAGTTCAGCTAGTTGTTGTGGCATAGATCGGTGATAGGCCCGTCATGTCTTTTGAGGCCTTATTGAGACTGGATAAGTTTACCAAGCTCTTTTCAATTCACTTCAGTGGTACACCTTCTGAGGACCCACAAGATTATCTTGAACGCTGCCACGTGGTGCTGCGGAACATGGGTATAGTTGAGACCAATGGGGTTGATTTTGTTGTATTTCAGATGACGGGTTCCGCAAAGAGGTGGTGGAGAGATTATACATTGACCCAACCAGTCGGATCTCCTGCACTTACCTAGGAGCAGTTCTCTCAGCTATTTCTGGAGAAGTTCCTCCCTATCACGTTGAGAGAGGAATTCTGCAAGCAATATGAGCGTCTACAGTAAGGCAGTATGACTGTTACTCAGTATGAGTCCCGTTTTGTGGATTTGGCCAGTCATGATCTCCTTTTACTACCTATGGAGGGAGAGAGAGTAAGGAGGTTTATTTAGGGACTCACTCACCCTATCATACTTCAGATGGCCAAGGAGACCGGAAGTGAGATTTCTTTTTAGGCGGATGCTAATGTCGCAAGGAGGATTGAGATGGTTCTTGCACAGGAGATAAGGCAGAGGTCCGATAAGAGGCCTCGTCAGTTCAGTGGTTTCAGTGGTGCCTCATCTGGAGGCAGAGGTAATTTTGGTAGGGGTCATCCTCCCAGATCGTTTCATTCATCACTTCATGCATCTCCTGGTGCTTCAGGGAGTCACAGTCCTATTATGCCTTACTCTGGACAGCCGGCATTCAGTGCACATTCAGCTCCTATCAGTGCTTCACCACTCCAGAGTTATTGCAGCGGTTATCCGGCCCATTTGGGTCAGCTTCAGCTTCAGCAGCCACGACATCAGGATAGGTGTTATAAGTGTGGGAATATTGGTCACATCAGGAGGTATTGTCCTAGATTGGCGAGTAACAGATCTCGGCAAGATTCTCGTGCCATCATACCTACACCGGTTGCTTCACCACCTGCTCAGCCAGCTAGAGGTAGGGATCAGGCAGCTAGAGGTGGAGGTCAGGCCATTAGAGTTGGAGGTCAGGTCGTTAGATGTGGAGGCTAGACAGTTAGAGGTGGTCCCAGGGACGCAGTTTAGAGTGGTGGGGCCCAGCCCCGATTTTATGCTTTTCCAACTAAGCCTGAGGCCGAGTCGTCTGATGTTGTGATCATAGGTATTATTCCAGTTTTCCATAGAGATGCTTCAGTTCTATTTGATCCAGGATCTACTTATTCCTATGTGTCCTCCTATTTTGCTTCATATTTGGTTGTGCCTTATGATTCTCTGAGTGCTTCTGTGTGTGTATCTACATGGGTGGGAGACTCTGTTGTAGTAGATCATGTCTATCATTCGTGTGTGGTTACTATTGGTAATCTTGAGACTAGTGTGGATCTTCTACTTAATGATATGGTAGATTTTGATGTCATCTTGGGTATGGATTGGTTGTCCCCTTAACATGCTATATTGGATTGTCATGTCAAGACAGTGAACCCAATTATGCCGGGGTTACCTCGGTTAGAGTGGAAAGGAACTACTGGTCATTCTGTCAGCAGGGTTATTTCTTATATGAAAGCTCGACGTATGGTAGAGAAAGGGTGTCTAGCCTATTTGGCTTATATTCACGATCCCAGTGCGGATGTTCCTTCTATGGACTCAGTACCAGTTGTTGATGAATTTCCAGAAGTATTTCCTGCAGATTTGTCAGGGATGCCACCCTACAAAGATATTGACTTCTATATTGATTTGGCTCCGGGCACTCAGCCCATTTCTATTCCACCATACCGTATGGCCCCGTCAGAGTTGAAAGAATTGAAAGAGCAGTTACAAGACTTGCTTGATCAGGGATTCATTAGACCCAGTTTCTCGCCCTGGGGTGCACCAGTATTATTTGTAAATAAGAAAGATGGCTCTATGCGGATGTATATAGACTATTGGCAGTTGAACAAGGCCACTATCAAAAACAAATATCCGCTGCCAAGAATTGATGACTTATTTGATCAGCTTCAGGGTGCCAAGGTATTTTCGAAGATCGATTTGAGGTCTGGTTACCATCAGTTAAAGATTAGGGCATCTGATGTCCCTAAAATAGCTTTTCGAACGTGGTATGGGCATTACGAATTCCTAGTGATGTCATTTGGGTTGACAAATGCCTCAGCATCATTTATGGATTTGATGAATCGGGTGTTCAAGCCTTATTTGGATTCTTTTGTGGTTGTATTCATTGATGATATCTTGATTTACTCCAGCAGTCGAGAGGAGCATGAGCAACATCTTCGAAGTGTGCTTCAGACTTTGAAGAATAATCAGTTATATGCCAAGTTTTCAAAATGTGAGTTTTGGTTAGACTCAGTTGCCTTTTTGGGGCATGTTGTATCGGCAGAAGGCATAAAGGTGGATCCTAAGAAGATTGAGGTTGTTCAGAATTGGCCTAGACCTACTTCAGTTACAGAGATCCGGAGTTTTTTGGGTTTAGCAGGTTATTATCATCGGTTCGTGGAAGGATTTTCATCTATAGCAAGCCCATTGACCGGATTGACCCAAAAAGGTGTCCCATTCAGATGGTCAGATGAGTGTGAGATGAGCTTTCAGAAGCTCAAGACCTCTTTGACTACGGCGCTAATGTTGGTATTACCCACAAGTTCAGGATCGTATACGGTATATTGTGACGTATCTCACATTGGGCTTGGTGCAGTATTAATGCAAGATGGAAAGGTAATTGCATATGCGTCGCAGCAGTTGAAAGTTCACGAGAAGAATTGTCCTGTTCATCACTTAGAATTGGCAGCCATTGTTCATGCGCTAAAGATTTGGAGGAATTACCTCTACGGTGTCTCGTGTGAGGTATTTACTGATCATCGTAGCCTTCAGTATCTGTTCAAATAAAAGGATCTTAATTTGAGGCAGAGAAGATGGTTGGAGTTGTTGAAAGACTATGATATCACCATTTTGTATCACCCCAGAAAGGCCAATGTAGTGGCCGATGCTTTGAGTAGAAAGGCTGTAAGTATGGGCAGTCTTGCGTATATTCCGGTTGGTGAGAGGCCATTAGCTACAGATGTTCAGACTTTGGCTAATCAGTTCTTAAGGTTAGATGTTTCAGAACCCAGTCGGGTTCTAGCTTGCATAGTCGCTCGGTCTTCTTTATGTGAGCGCATCAGAGAGAGGCAGTATAATGATCCTTATTTACTTGTCCTTAAGGACACAGTGCGGCACGGTGATGCCAAACAGGTTCTTGTGGGGGAAGATGGGGTTCTGCGAATGCAGGGTCGTATTTGTGTGCCTAATGTGGATGAGCTTCGTGAATTAATTCTTAAAGAAGCACACAGTTCCAGGTATTCTATTCATCCAGGTACTGCCAAAATGCATCAAGATTTGCGGCAACATTATTGTTGGAGGAGAATGAAAAAGGATATAGTTGTATATGTAGCTTGGTGTCTGAATTGTCAGCAAGTTAAGAACGAGCATCAGAGACCTGGTGGTTTGCTTCAGAAGTCAGAAATTCCTGAGTGGAAGTAGGAGCGTATCACTATGGATTTTGTTATTGGGCTCCCACAGACTAAGAGAAAATTTGACGCAGTTTGGGTCATTGTGGACAAGTTGATCAAGTCAGCACATTTCATTCCAGTGGCAGTTACATATTCTTGAGAGAGGTTAGCTGAAACTTACATTCGTGAGATTGTCCGCCTTCACGGTGTGCCCGTGTCTATTATTTCAGATCGAGGTACGCAGTTTACCTTACATTTCTGGAGGGTTATATGGCGTGAGTTAGGCACGCGGGTGGAGTTGAGTACAGCATTTCATCCACAGACAGACAGACAGACAATCAGAGCACACTATTCAGATATTGAAAGATATGCTCCGCGCTTGTGTTATAGACTTTGGAGGTTCTTGGGACCATTTCTTGCCACTTGCGGATTTTGCTTATAATAATAGCTACCAGTCGAGCATTCAGATAGCTCCATATGAGGCATTATATGGAAGGCGATGCCGATCGCCAGTTGGTTGGTTTGAACCAGGAGAGGCTCGATTATTGGGTACCGATTTGGTACATGAAGCCTTGGATAAGGTCAAGATTATTCAGGATCGACTTCGCGCAACTCAGTCTAGGAAAAAGAGTTATGCCGACCATAAAGTTCGTGATATTGCATTCATGGTTGGAGAAAGAATATTGCTCCGGGTTTCACCTATGAAAGGTGTAATGAGGTTCGGAAAGAAGGGCAAGTTGAGCCCTAGGTATATTGGACCCTTTGAAATTCTTGAAAGGGTGGGTGAAGTAGCCTACAGGATTGCATTACCACCTGGTTTATCAGCGGTTCATCCGGTGTTCCATGTGTCTATGCTCCGGAAATATTATGGTGATATATCCCATGTGTTAGATTGCAGCTCAGTCCAATTGGACAAAGATTTGACTTACGAGAAGGAGACGATGGCTATTCTAGCCCGGCAGGTCCGACAGTTGAGGTCTAAGAGTTATCCTTCAGTTCGGGTGCAATGGAGAGGTCAGCCCGTAAAGGCATCTACCTGGGAGTCCGAGTCGGACATGTGGAGTAAATATCCACACCTTTTCTCCAGCTCATGTACTCTTTCTAACTCCGTTCGAGGACGAACGTTTGTTTTAGAGGTGGAGAATGTGATGACCCAAAAAGTCATCTTTAAATTTAATAAGTAATTCTGTGTTCTAAGACCTCGAAGATGACCATTTATCATTCCTCGACTTGCGTGCGCATTTCGTAAAATGTTCCGAAAAGTTTTCATGTGAAAACTCGATTAAATGTGAAATAGAGCTTTAAAACTCAACTGAGTTGACATTGGTCAATATTTTCAGCAAACAGACCCGGATCAGTATTTTGACAGTTCCAGTAGCTCCGTATCGTGATTTGGGACTTGGGCATATGCCCGGAATTTAATTTGGAGGTCCTTAGCTCAAGTTATGACCATTTAACAGAACTAGCAATTTAAAGGCTAAAGATTTCCAAGTTTGAACACGGGGTTGACTTTTTGATATCGAAGCCGGAATCCGATTCTGGAAATTTGAACAATCCGTTATGTTATTTATTACTTGTGTGCCAAATTTGAAGTCATTCCGGATTCATTTAATATGTTTTGGCACGAGATTTGCATATTGAAAAGTTTAAAAGTAAAAGTTTGAATCGGGGTATGAATTGTAATTTCAGCGTTGTTTGACGTGATAAGAAATACCGAGTAAGTCCGTATTATGTTATTGGACTTGTTGGTATATTCGCACGGGGTCCCGAGTACCACGAGAGTGATACGGATTGAAATCGGATCAAGAACTCGACTTAAGCAAAATCTGTATTTTTCCTTCGGCTGTAATCGCACCTGCGGATTTTTCTCGTAAGTGCGAGCTCGCAGAAGCGAGCCTTCGATTGCAGATGCACCCGGGCGTGGCTAGGCAAATGTCCACAGGTGCGGAAACCTGCACGCACCCGCGCGTCCGCAGAAGCAGACCAAATGATCACTGAAGTGAAGGCAGCGCAGGTGCACATTTTTCCTCCGCAGGTGCGAGGCCTCGCCTGGTAGCCCCATTTCGCAGATGCGAGATTTTTCTCGCAAATGCGAGCCCGCATGTGCGAGCCCAGGCACCGCAGGTGCGGAAATGCCTGGGCAGTGTATATATTGAAGAGCCCGATATGTTTACTCATTTTGGTCATTTTGAGCTCGGTTAAGGCGAAGTTTTGGGCGCTTTTCACGGAAAATATTGGGGTAAGTGTTCCTTATCCTATATTGATTATATTTCATGATTCCATACTCGTTTATATCATGAATCCGTGAATTTATGGAAGAAAAAACAGATTTTTCTAAAATCTTCCAAAAAAGAGAAATTTAGATTTGAAGGTCCATTTGATATCGGAATTGGACAATTGTTGTATGGTTGAACTCGGATCGAAACGAGTGTTCGGATTTCGTGAGTCTTTTTAGGGATTTGAGACGTGGGTCCCACTGTCGAATATTTAAATAAATTTTGGATTTTTATCCGAAAAATTTGTAAATTCATATGGAATTAATTCCTATGATTAGTATTCAATATATCGAATTGTTTGTGAATAGATTTGAAGCTTTTGGATACAAATTTAAAAGGAAAAGCTGTGGTTGAGTAATTGATTGGAATTTGCAAAGTGAGGTAAGTGTCGTGGTTAACCTTGACTTGAGGGAATAGAACCCTTAAATTATTTGTTATGTGAAATGCATGTGAACGACATATAGGCGAGGTGAAAAGTGTCTATACGTCGTCAAATTAATTGTTTGCCTGCTTACTTGAAAAATCATAAATTGCTTTAAAATCATAAATTAATTATTATAATAATTTTTTCTCTCCTATTCTTTGTCAAATATTAATTCTTGAATTCCTGCATTAATTGTTACATGCTATTTGAATTATGTGATTTAATTGTTATTTGACATTTAGCATATTAAATACTAAACTGCCTATTTTCTCCCTGATTTCCATAATAATTTGCTATTTGTTATTGTTTGTTTCATAATTAAATCATAATTACTGTATGCTTGTTGTCTTATAATTTTATATCAATTGTTGCATTTATTGAGGAAATTTATTCTATAAGAATTGGTAAATGAATATGTTGGAGGAGCGGGTTGCACGCCGCAACATAATTGATTATAATGAATATATTGGAGGATCGGGTTGCACGCCGCAACAGACTTATTAAAAGTCCATATTGGAGGGATCGGGTTGCACGCCGCAACAGACTTATTAAAAGTCCATATTGGAGGATCGGGTTGCATGCCGCAATAGACTTATTAAAAGTTCATATTGGAGGATCGGGTTGCACGCCGCAACAGACTTATTTAAAAGTCGACATACATATATATATATTGGGGGATCGGGTTGCATGCCGCAACAGACTTGATTAAAATGAATATATTGGAGGAGCGGGTTGCACACTGCAATAGAATTGATGGAAATGATAATTGGTTATGACTGTTGAGTTGGCTTCAATTATTATAAACGAGTTACCTGATTTATTTCTATTATTGATGCTGTTACTAATATTGCGTACAGGTAATGTAAGTGACCCACCTTAGCCTCATCACTACTTTGTCGAGGTTAAGCTCAGCACTTACCAGTACATGGGGGCGGTTGTACTGATACTACACTCTGCACTTCTTGTGCAGATTTTGGAGTTGGTCCCAGCGGCGTACTATAGACTCGCTCGAATTTCAGCTACTCATAGGAGACTTGAGGTATAACTGCACGGCGTTCGCAGTTCTGAAGTCCCCGTCTACTTTACTTTAGTTGTGTGTTTGTTTTCAGGCAGCTATATTTTATTCAGACCTTTATTTGTATTTATTCTAGAAGCTCGTGCAGTTGTGACACCAATTCTGGGATGGTATTTAGACACCGTTGTTTTTATGGATTATTCACTATATTTCAGACGTTACTTCCCCAATTGTTCTCTATTATTAATAAATTTAAAAATTATTTAAAAAATGAATAATATTATTATAACGTTGACTTGCCTAGCAAGTGAAATATTAGGCGCCATCACGGTCCGAAGATGGGAATTTCGGGTCGTGACAGGAACCCAAACCAATTTGGGTCCCATGTAATTATAGAATAGGTGAATCAAACTTCTTTTTGTCCATGCAGGTATCACAAATTTCTTTTTCAGAGAACCAGGTTTCTTAGTAGAGGGTTCCTTTTCAACAAAAACTTTGTTTTCTGTTGGGACTAAATTTTGGCTTTACAAGAGTCCTTATAATGACCAGTTTGACCAGAATGAGTACAAAGCCAGTTATCAGTCACAGTAACATACTTGCTATGTGAGTTATAGGGAGCTTTAGCCTTATGGAACCCTATTCCTTGCCGGTTCCCTCCATTAATTTTATACATAGACGTGATTGTATCGGAGGATCAGTTCCACTTAAGTAACTTGTCTAGATCATTTTTAAATCTACTTAAGTCCTCCTAGAGTTGTCTATTATTTTCAAGTTTAGCAACAAGACTTAATTTGACATTTTTGAGTTCATTTTCAAGCTTAAGTTATGTCTCACTTGCCACTTCCTTTCCCTTAAGGGTCTTCATCCATTTTTTCATTTGACTTTTTAACAGGGTATTTTCTCTCATTATTTCTTCCACTGTGTTCTTCAAATCTGTAACTACAACCACCAAATCATCTCTCTTTTGTTCTACCTCTACAATTTCATCAGTTAAAGCATTTTTATAATTAATGAGGTTGTGATAAGCATCAATCAAAATATTTACTAAAGAAACCAGTTTCTTTTGAGAATAAGTTTTCAAGTTTCTTTGAACGTCAAGAACGTTTACCTCATCATCATCAAATTTTGACATGAGTGCAAATATAGAATCATACTCTGTAGATTCACTTTCAACAACCATCATCGAGGTGTCTCCTTGGTCATCATCACCCTCAGATTTACTAGAGGAATCTCCCCAAGCAGCCAGAGCTTGCTTCACAACACTGTCAGCAGCATCTCTTCTTTTGAATTTCCGGTCGGGGATCGGGTTCCTATTGACCACATTGTCAGCATTGTGTTTGTAGCGGTCCTGCTTGTGAAGAGGACACTCTTTAATAAATGTCCTAGCTTCCCGCACTTGTGACAACAATCATTTTCTTTGGTATTTCTGCTGGAACTACCTCTCTTGGGGATTCCTCTATTTCTACGAAGCATTTTCTGGAATCTTCGAGTGAGATAGGCCATGTCTATCTCATCGCCACTTGAGTCATTGTTGTCATCCTTGAGAACCATATTCTTCTCCTTTTTGGACTCTCTTCTTTCTAGATCTTTCTTCTTCTTCTTCTTCTTCTTCTTCTTCTTCTTCTTCTTCTTCTTCTTCTTCTTCTTCATCTCATAGGTTTTCAGATTTCCGATAAGTTCATCAATGGTTAGCTTCTACTGATCATTGGTTTCAGAAATAGCATTCATTTTACTCTCCAAGAACTTGGTAACACATTGAGTATATTTCGGAACAACTTGTTTCTAGGGATGACTTCTCCAAGGGAGTGAAGCTCATTGATAATTGAGGTGAAGCGTGTGTGCATGTCCTGAATAGACTCATCCTCCTTCATCTTGAAAAGCTCATGCTCATTAATAAGTATATCGATTTTGGACTGTGTAACTTGAGTAGTTCCCTCATGGGCAGTTTGGAGAGCTTCTCAGATCTCCTTAGCAGACTGACAGTCTGAAATACCATTGTATTCATCAGGTCCAATCCCACAAACAAGAATCTTCTTTGCCCTGAAGTTCTTCTCAATAGCCTTTCGATTAACATCGTTGTACTCTTTCCTTGTATTTGGGACTGTAACTGTTCCTTCGCCAACTGTTTTCATTGGAGCAAAAGGACCATCGCGGATCACATCCCACAGCTATGAGTCCTCAGCCATGATGAAGTCATGCACTCTTATTTTCCAACAGCCATAGTATTGATCGTTGAATCTTGGTGGTCTGTAGGTTGATTGTCCTTCTTCAAAGTTTGGTAGAGCAGCCATATAGATCATTTCTAGGTGCTAACCATTTAGAAAGAACCTTCTCTGAGATCAATTGATAAAAACTAAGGGTCGGCCAAACTATATAGAGGACTTGATTTTCTATCAGTTCTCACAATACACAACAGTAAATAAAGAACACACAATATTTACATGAAAAAATCCCTGCTCACGGGATTAAAAATTACGACCTACTCTAGTAGGATTTCAATATCACTAACTGAGCAACTTTCAGATTATAACCTATTACAATCTAGGAATGCGACTCTTAATACCTCACCCCTTACAACAACTCTATTGTAAGCCCTTTGTAATAAGTCTATTACAAAGCCACGCACTTGACTAACTCTAGTCAAATAACCACAAGCAATAATGGTTTAAAAGATGTCTTTTTGTTGCTTCTAATTATCGACTGTGGTACTTTTGTTTTTATTTAAATTTTATTATTTGTGTAATTAAGGCACTACTGCTCCTCTGTTTTCCTTCTTTCCCTTAATTAATGAGCATGGTTGTCTAATTTATTCAATGTTATACTCTTGTGTTCTGTTTTTTGTCATGTTATGTGCACACAAGTGGCATGAGTTAATATTGTTGGACTTCTTTTTGCATTTGACTGTCTAAATTCTTTTAATGAAGCCAAAATGGGGAAGAAAATTGAAGGCAGGGAAGGTAAGATGTATCTGGCTCGTAGGGCGAATATGTGGAAATCTGTTTCTCAAAAGGGAATATCAATTCTAAGTTTGTCATCAAAAAGGGGGAAATTGATAAGTTATGCAATTTTACTTTTAATGATTTGTCAATCTTCATGAAAGAACCAGATAAGGAACTTAATACAATTAGCTTCCATGCGCTCATTGTAACTAATTAGATGATTGGTTTAATTCTCAAGGAAATCAGATAAGGGAACAACAAAGGAAAAAGATGGGATCAGTTCCTCCGGTCGCCGTACAAGTCAACTATACATCTGATAAAGCTGTTGCACTGTACTCGTATCTGTACAACGGCACTGTTGAAGCTTGCTAGATACCGGACGCTCCCTTGCATCATCTCTCATGACCTCACATATATATTATCAACATGATGCAAGGTTTTGATTTATAACTTGAAAACCTAAATATTGATTTTCTCAAGTGTGCAGCCGCCCTTGTCTTCTCAGGTGCATTGAAGAACAAAGCAGCTACAAAAGAAAGGACAAGATCCCAGTATTGATTATGTCTTGCGTCTTTTAGTATTGTTGTATCTTTGTTTTATGTTATCGACTTGTAATTCCTACACAATATTTTAGAAGCATTCAACAGGACATCTTTTAAACCATTATTGCTTGTTGTTGTTTGGTTAGAATTAGTCAAGTGTGTGGCTTTGTAATAGAGTTATTACAAAAGGCTTACAATAGAGTTGTTGTAAGGGGTAAGGGATTATGAGTTTAATTTCTAGATTGCAATAGGTTGTAATATGAAAGTTTCTCAGTCGGTGAAGTTGAAATTCTACTAAGGAAGGTCATAGTTTTTAATCCAATGAACTAGGAGTTCTCCGTGCAAATATTGTGTATTTTTTATTTACTGATGTGTATTGTGGGAACTGATAGAGAACCAATGTTTCTTATACAGTTTGATAGACCCTTAATTTCTATCCAGGATTCTTCAAACTGGCGTTTGTAGGCAGAGAAACAGGTATATGTGTGTAGGCGTTTCTATGAGAATCGTTTTTGGGAGTAATTGAAGGACAATAAGAATGGGCTCAAGCCTAATTAGATTCCTTGAATTGATATAATGTAGCATTAAAGTACTACATCATCAATCGGCTAACTTCTAATGTAATCAAAATATTATTTAATTGAGTGTTTTTAAGGATAAAATGGTAACTCGGGTTTTAAAGGGTATTATCGTGCTTTAACTTTGAAGGTAGGAGCTGTCTATTTTTAGTGTAATATATTATATGATGATATGATAGATATAGATATAGATTTACTCATGAAACTTTCTATTAGAATTGAAAATGCACTCTATGTTATGTGCAAAAACCTGAGCGAGCGAAACATTGTTTCGTAAGTAGTTCTGTTAGCGAAAACTACTTGGTTACCAATTAAATACTATGTATGAATTATAAATTGAACTTAAATAAGAGAATTCTTGGTTGCAATGACAAAGTTCTTTAACATAGGCATTAAGAAATAGATTTGTGATTAAAATAAAAACATACTTACCCTTCTTGCTTAATCATTTTACAGAAGCGTGTGTCATTTGCTATCTATTGTTGCCATAAAGCTTGACTTATTAGAAATATATAAAGCAAATTTAATTTAAAAAAAACTCCGGACTTGTGCGTAGGATTCGTGCCAAAATATACAGTTAGGATATATGTGCTACCATGAGTAAAATCAAATCTAGACAGACCAAAATTGGATTTCTTTAAAGAAAAAAATACTTTTCTTCATTCATTCGTTCATATCAGTATTAGTAGAACTAAATTGAATTATTTGAAAATTTTACTTGTTTCAGAGCATATTTTTATGAATTTGTATTTTTAAAGAAAAAATTACACATGTCTTTGTAGGGAAATTTTCCAGGTTATGTGGAAATGGAGAAAACCAAATCAGCCAAGTCTTGCAACCGTAAATGAGGTGGCAAATTATTCCTCTAATCAGTCCAAAGACTTTCCAAGTCTTGCTTTCATTTTCTCAACATATGTGTGGTGAAAAGTAGTGCAATATCTACTAAGTTTTGTGATCCACCATTTTGCAACATTAATTTAATTAGAAAGGAAATAATAATGTTTGTCGCCACTAGCATTTCAAAAGCTAAAGATTTAAAAAACATTTGTTCTTTTGGAACTTTTGAGGGAGCTAATATTTTTCTAGTCTTATTGGTTCAAGTTTGGTGGCTTATTTTCTGCTTCATTAGAGTATTAATTTGATTAGACAAGTATTTATTATGGTCACTACATTGATCAAATATATCTTTCTATATCTAAATTATCTGTTCTTGTATTTAATGGTAATCATAGTAATACTTAAATGGTCAATTTGTTTCATACTGGTTTATATCATTAACCACGTTGGTTTCCAATTATTTGGTTTAGATTGATATTTTTATATAATTGTTTTCCTCTATCGATTGTGTTCCGCCATTTTACAACATTAGTAATAAGAGGAAATAGTAAGATTTATTGCACTCAACTAGAATTTCCAAAGCTAAAATAGAATCTTGCACAACTCAAGTACTAAAACATATGCAACAAACAAGTGATTTGGATCAAGAGTTTCCAAGATCATGCTCAACATGCAAGAAGTTGAATCTTGATCCTCTGTAGTATCCCTACGACATCTTTCATGTCGATCCTTCTTGCAGGAGATTCAACACAGCAATCTAGTGCCACTTTCATGATCGATGCCACATAATCTAGCTTTTTGTTTAAGTGATTATCATGTGGTGTTACTAAGTTGGCATCTACAACATCCACTATTGCCTCTGTGAGTGAATAACTCACCCATTGCTTCAAGCTAAGATCCCCATCGAACATTTCGTCATTAGGCTTTCTCCTTGTAAACGTTTCAATCAACATGATCCCGTAACTATAGACATCACATTTTGTTGATACCAGTCCATCCAGTCCATACTCTACACTCAAAAAATTTTAAAATGTTAACATTTATATTGGTGGAAAAAGGAAAGGAAAATCAACGTTCAAAGCATTAAATAAAGATGTACCTGGTGCAATATAACCCAATGTCGCTAAGGTTTTAGTGTATAAATCATTCTCATCATCACCAAGCAGTTTTGAAATACCAAAGTCGCTTAGGTGGGCAACCATATTCTCATTCAACAAGACGTTACTAGGTTTTAGATCACAATGAATCACGGGCGATGAGCACCCGTGGTGGAGATATTCCAATGCACATGCCACGTCTATCATTATGTTCAGTCTCTGCATGATATCTAAGAAGTAGTTGTGTGAATACAACCACTTATCGAGGCTTCCATTGTGCATGTATTCGAGTACTAAAGCCTTAAAATCAAGGTTGGAACAACTAGTGATGACTTTTGTGAGATTCCTATGATGGAGGTTACGCAAAACTTCAGATTCTGTATCAAAACTCTTGAATGCCGCTTCCGATTGAAGATTGAACACCTTAACTGCAATGGGAGTCATACTTCTGAGAATGCCTTTATAGACAAAGCCAAAACTCCCAGACCCAATCAGGTTACTTTCGCTAAGTGCATCAGTTGCTTGGAGCAGTTCATAATATGAAATTTTTTCTCTTGGTGCAATAGAAAATGAATCAGTTTGTTGAGGAGTTCTTTTACCTCTTTTGTACCTTATCCATACAAGCACAAAGGTGATAGGAACAAATACCAGTGCAATTCCCAGTAGAATAAATAGAACTAGCATTCTTTTCCTATTTGATCTATGCTTTGAAGAAGTGGGGCACGGTGAGACACTGAATCTTGGAGAACCGCATAATGCTTCGTTTAAGAGAAAAAACTGACTTGAGAGGTTGTTGAAAGGACCCCCAGAGGGGATTTCACCATACAATTTGTTGACAGAAACATTGAAATACTTCAGGTATTGAAGTTTCTCAAAAGACCTAGGAATGGTGCCTGATATATTATTATGAGAAAGATCTAGGAATTCTAAACCTACCATGTTGCTCATTGATTCAGGTATAGATCCTTGCAACTTGTTGTGTCTCAAAGAAAGGTTCACCAGATTTTGCAAGCCTCCGATTTCTCTAGGAATGCTATTTGAAAATTGATTCATTGATAGATCCATCTGTATCATAACCTTTAGATTTTCGATTTCTGGAGGTACAGAACCACCCATGTTGTTTGACGATAAGTCAAGAACCATTAGATCCTTAAGGTTCCCTAAGCTTGCTGGTATATTGGAGCTCAATTTATTGGAACCTAGATGTATCTCCCTAAGGGAAGTAACGTTCCCTAAACAATTAGGAAGTGATCCTGAAAGTTGATTTTGACTCAAGTAAATAGCATCCAAATGCTGCAATTTACATAGATTATCTCCAATAATTCCTGTAAGTTTGTTGTTACTCAAGATGAAACGCTGAAGGTTTCTCAAGTTGCCAATTGATGTGGGAATTGATCCAACCAAGTCATTTCCAGAAATAGCAAAGTCAAATATGCTGCTTAAGTTCCCAACTTCATTTGGAATTCTCCCTTTAATTTTGCAATCACTGGCCAAAAATATTGTAAGAGATGTGGAAAGGTTACCTACGGAAAGTGGAAGGTTACCATTTAGAGGGTTGGAAGATAGATCAAGAGATATCAAATTTCCACAATTGGTTAAGGAAGTTAGGAAGCTTAACAATGAATCGCAAGTTAAATTGTTTTCCTTCAAGTTTAGAAACTGTAAATGAGTCAAATATCCTAGAGAGTTGGGAATCAAGCCAGTGAGTTCGTTGTATGAAAGCTCTAAAATAGTAAGTTTTGAACAATTGGAGATTGAATGAGGAATAGTCCCAACAAGATTGGTCAAACTACTCAGATAAAGACTTTCAATATTGGGTAAGATCGAATCTAGGTTTGATGGGAGGGTTCCTGATAGATTGTTGCCTGTAAGATCAACCATTCTCAACCTTGATATGTTGAAGATCTCCATTGAAAGTGAACCACTAAAACTATTAAGTGCAATATAAAATACCTCCAAGTCAACGAGATTGCTTATCTCTTTGGGTATTTCACCTGGCAACACATGAAGAAGGATTATTACTAACGAGTTTAACTAATTAGTTCAATCTAGTTTAAGTTGTACTTTTTGCTATCACTTTCAATACTGCCTCCATTTCAATTTAAATACATATTTTCCTTATTAGTCTGTTCCAAAAAGAATGACATACTTCTACAATTGAAAATAATTTAACTTTAAACTCTTAATGAGAAGATTTTATAATCACACAAATGTCATGATCCCACAAAGCTTTTACTCCTTAAGCTTTTAAGATCACAACTTCTAAAAGTCTTCTCTTTTTTTCTTTAGATCCGTGCCGAGTCAAACTACCTCTTCTTAATTGAAACGGAGAAAGTACATACCAGTAAACATATTTTCCTGAAGATATAGAGCCTGCAAGTTGGTTAAGTTGCCAATCTCTTGTGATAAGGATCCATTGAGATTGTTCTTCCATAGTCCCAAACGTTGCAATGAGGAAATATTGAATATGGAGATCGGGACAGATCCGGTAATATGGTTTTTATCCAAGCCTAACTCCACCAAATTAACAAGATTTCCGATTTCTTGTGGAATTATCCCTGCAATTCATGTGCAATAAAATTTTTATGGAAGTAATTAGATACAATACTATTAGCATTCATAAGATAATGCAGCAGGAACACACCTGTGAAATGGTTAGATCCTAGATACAAGAACTGCAAATTACGTAGACCTCCAATTTCACTATGTATTGGTCCATCAAACTCATTATTTGATACAGACAATACTTGAAGTTCTGAACAATTTGACAAGCTTGTGGGCATATGACCACGAATCTTGTTTAGAGATAAATCAAGCTCTTTGAGTAATGGAAGACCATTGCATAATCCATTGGGAAGACTTCCTGATAAGCTATTCTTTGTAAATGCAATGACTTCAATTCTGGAAATGTTGAAAACTGACAATGGTATAGAACCTGTAAGCCGATTAGCTTCTATCGCCAAAAAGTTCAAGTTGTAAAGATTGCCGATACCCTCTGGGATGTTTCCTTGAAGGAAATTGCGAGAGAGTTTTAAAGTTTCCAACATTGAGGCATTCGAAATAGACGTAGGGATAGAACCCACGAGTTTGTTTCCGGTCAAGCCTAAAATCCTCAAAGTTTCAAGATTTCCAATCTCCTTTGGGATTTGGCCCTCTAAGGAGTTGAATCTCAAATCGAGAGATTCAAGTGTGGAAATATTAACGAATGAAGAGGGAATGGATCCAACGAAACTATTATTCCTAAGAGTTACAACTTGAAGTTGGTGTAAAACCCCAAACCAAGAAGGAACCTCTCCTGTGAAGTTGTTGAAACTTAAATCAAGTAACTTAAGCCGACGCAAACGTGCCATTTCTTGAGGCAATTTTCCATAAAAATTGTTGCTTCCCAAGTCAAGAGAAACAAGAAATGTGAGATTTCCAAAATCTTGTGGAATTCTGCCCATAAGAGCCAAGTTGGAAAGATTCAACGACTTAACTCTGTGATGGCGGGAACCACAAGTGACTCCAACCCAATGGCAAATAGGAGTAGAAGGTGACCAACTTTCATCCAAGAAATGAGAAGGGTCTGAAATGATTTGGGATTTCAAAGAAAGAAGCGCTAATTGATCGGTGGTAATGTTGGTATAAGTCATGGCTGAAGTAGACATGACATAGTGAAGCAACAACAGTGTTAAAATAAAAGAGGTGAATGCTTTCTCCATAATTAGTAGGAACATGGATATGGCTAGCAGAGATGTGGTTTGAGACTTTAAATAGCCATATCTTGCTTTTTGGTCTTCAAGATATTAAAATTGTCTTTTTAGGAGATTTTTTTTCCATTTAAATCTCACTTTTTAAGAAAAAGCAAAAACTACTTTTCTTCATTCAGTTGGCATATCAGTACTCGGGTTCGAGTCCTGGGTATGGAAAAATCCTTGGTAGGGAATGCTCCCCCGAATGGGGCCCTACACGGCGCGAATCCTGATATAGTCGGACTCTAATGCGGGTACCGGATAGCGGGTAGGAAACCAAAAAAAAAAAAACTAAAATTGGAGTTCAAAACAAAAAAAGAGTCTGATAATGTTAAGATTTTGTGTAATTACATTTTAGATATTTATTTTATCTTTTCACAATTGTTTATAATTTTTTTCGAAATTTTTTCTTGTTCCACAGTATGTTTTTATGAATTTTTATTTTTCAAAAGAATACACAACATTAATTTGTAGGGAAATTTTCCAGGTTTATGTGGGATAACATACTGGAGAAGAACAAAAATCAACCAAGTCTGGCAAGTTGCAACCATAAATGTTGGGGCAAAATTATTTCCTCTAATCTGTTAAAAGACATTCCAAGTCAACCAAGTCTTGCTTTCTTTTTCTCAACTGTGTGGTGAGAAGTAGTGCAATATCTACTAAGTTTTATGATCCACCATTTTGCAACATTAATTTAAGTAGAAAGGAAATAATAATGTTTGTCGCCACTATCATTTTAAAAGCTAAAATAGAATCATGTACAACCCAAGTGCTAAAATAAAAAGACAATCTTTACATGAAGCTAAAGATTTAAAATACATTTGCAACAACAGAATTATTTGGAACAAACGTTTCAATGAACTTGCTCAACATGCAGAGATGTTGAATGTAAATATATAATATCTTATCATACCCGAGTTTTTCACACTTTTTAGCGTTTAAATATTTGGTAGATTTAATCTTGACTTTTTTACTTTTACTTTCGTTTTTAATAGGTTTTTCTTGTAAATTGAAAACCACAAAAAAAAAAAAGGAATTATTATTATTAGGAGATCAGTTTTGTTTTCATTTTGCAAAATAAAGAAAATTTACAAAGAATATATTTTTCATCTAATCTAGTTTAATTTTCAAGTTAGAGGCTTTAATAAATATATAGAGTAATTAGTTTTGTCTAGCTATTTTTTTATTTAGGAGTAATATTTATATTATTTATTTATTATGCTTGGGAACATGAATAGTTTGATGATGATGCAATTCATGAGCTTTGAGCGTATTGAACCTCATTTCAAGCATCTTTCGACTGGTCAAATTCATGGCAGAAAATAGAAGGACAAATCTTCAACATTATATGGGAGGACAAATCCATGACGGTATATAGAAGGAGAAATTCATGACAGCATATATGGAAGGACAAATCCATGATATATAGAAATATCAAATCCATGACAACATATAGATATATCAAATCCATGACAACATATAAAAGTATCAAATTCATAACAACATATAGAAGTATCAATCCATGATAACATATAGAAGGATCAAATTAATGACAACATATAGAAGTATCAATCCATGAAGAGGCCAACTTAAGGTGCAAAGGGACTTAAACGTCCACCCTAAGATTGGAAAATTATAGTTCCTTTTAAAGATAAACCCACGAAAAGGTCAACTTTAGGTACAAAGGGACTTCAACGTCCACCTTAAGATTGAAAAATTATAGTTCCTTTTAAAGACAAACTAGTGAAGAGACCAACTTAAGGTCCAAAGGGACTAACATGTCCACCTTAAGATTGGAAAATTAGAAAACATAAACTTGAAGACTCATCGGACTTTGCAAATTTCAACTTGAAAACCAACGATTTTGAAAATTTGACGGACTTAAAAATTTGGCGGACTTTGATGCTTCAACTTGAAGAGCGATAGACTTTTAAAACACAACTTGAAAAATTAGCAGACTTGAAGACTTCAGCTTTAAGACTTTTAGGGCTTAAATAATTCAACTTGAAGACTGGCGAATTTGAGGACTTCAAATTGAAGACCGACGGACATGAAGACTTGGAGAGATTGAATACTTCAACTTAATGTTTGGCGTACTTGCAGACTTCAACTTGAAGGGTGGTGGACTTGCAAAATTTAACTTGAAGAGTGACATACATGAAGATTTGGCGGACTTATATAATTAAACTTGAAGACTAGCAAACTTGAGGACTTCAAATTGAAGATTTGGCATTCTACTAAAAGTCTACATCCATCCATCGGAGATGCCAAATTGCTATGGAGGCTTGCCCCTATTAAACCACCAATCCTTGATAAGGCACAAAGTTCATGTAAGCCTGATTTTTAAGTTCTTATCAAGTGGATTATATTCCATTATCCTTCCTTCGAATAATGATTGGGGTATTATGTATCTTTTGAACTCATGCGTCATGGAGCATTATAACTTGCATGTTAGGCTCGTGCGTTGAGGAGCATTGCAACATACAGTTTAGGCTCGTGCGTTAAGGAGCGTTACGACTTGCAGTTTAGGCTCATGCGTCATGGAGTACTATAACTTGCATAGACTCTTCAGTTTCATCTTCGGATGAATACTTGCCCCCATTCTCAGCATCGTCTGTTTCTATTTCATCAAGAGGCTCAAAGCCAGGAAACCTTTGATCTCCACTTCTAGCCATACTCAATTCCATATCATGTGCATGAGTTGCTAGTTTTTCAAATATTTTGGGCTTTATGCCTTGTAAGATATAGCGTAGACTCCAATGCATGCCTTGAATGCACATTTCGATGCTAGAAAATTTCGCTAAGGTGATCTTTGCAGTTGAGACTTAAACACCTCCAGCGGTTGATGAAGTCAATAACTAGTTAATCATTTCCTTGATGAGTGTTTGTAAGTTAGATCATGCTTACGATGCTTCGTGTGCTATATAAACGATTGAGAAACTCTTGCTCTAACTGTTCCCAACTATCAATAGAACCAGGTTCGAGATCTCTGTACCAACTGAATGCAATACCTTTGAGAGAACGAACAAACTGTTTGATAAGATGATCACCATAAGTCCCAGAATTGTTGTATGTCTCGACGAAATGTGCGACATGTTGCTTGGGATTTCCTTTTCTATCAAATTGTTGAAGCTTTGGAGGTTGATATCCAGTAGGCATATTCAAGTTATCAATCTGTTGTGTGTATGAATTTGCATATGCGAGGTAAGATTTAATTGGAGGATCAATTTTATCTTCAATTGTCCCCATGATGAAGTCCTTCAATTGATCAACATGAAGTAGGCCTTCTGAAGAAACTTGGATCTCTTTAACCACGATCATTTGCCTCGCAGAGGATTCTCCCTCTTCTTTATCTTCGGAAAGCTTCACACGTGCTTTTGCTAATCTCTCGAACTCATTTGCTAACTTTTCGAGGCGAATATCTCGATCCTCTATATACTTGGTCAACTTCTCAAGTGCTTTGGTCAAATACGCAAGTTGTTCTTCCATGGTTGAATTTTTAGATCTTGTCCTTGAACTTGGAAAAGAAGAGATGAGAGATAGAGACCGTCCCACTGGGTGTGTCTGAATTTGTAGACAATAAATTTGCGTCAAGAAAATAATCGAGACCAAAAAATATTGCAACAATCGTAGTATTTGATTTCAAATAATATGAGTGTATAATCTCTATGAATCCTCTGATTCTTCTTTACAATAGTAAATAGATCCAAGGGTCTTTTGAGCTTGATCTTGAATATGTAGTTGTTGCCACGAACGATGATCTTGAATTCAACTAGTACGAACTTTGATTTGAACTCGTACTCCTTGAATCTTGATTTGTTCTTCGTTCTTGAGCTTGAACTTGATTTATTCAACTTTAACTTGATTGTTTGAAGCTTGAAACTTATAGAGAAATTTACGGTGTTTGATCCACGAGTTCTCTCTTGCTTCTTGTTATAACTTCTGGTATTTTTTCTGAGTTATGAAGACTACTATTTATAGTTGTAGGAGGGAATGGTTATGATAAGAACCAACTCTTTTCGACCAATCAAATTGAAGTGCGACAAGGCTGCATTTGATTTGGCCACGACATGTCACTTGCACATGTGGCACGATTTCATTGGCCTTTTAATGTGACTTGGCTTGCCTTGTCTTTTTGACACGTGGCACGATCCTACTGGCTCTTCCGCTTGACTTGGCGTGCCACGTCATTTGACATGTGGCACCAAACTGGGCCTCTAGGAAGATGACATATTGGGCCTAATGAAGTGGGTTCATCACTTGTAGCCCAACTAAATGGGCTAGCCCAATGGATTAAGACTTATTTATTTAATCTATATATATTGGACTTATATAATTAATTCACTTATATTAACCCATAATATTTATTTGGACTAATATAGTCCAAATTATTTTATTGAATTTAAATTCAATAAATTTTACATGCCTACAAATGCCCTTACTTCATGACTTGTCGGGTACATAATTTGAAGACTAGGCTTGAAGTACCACAAGGTCCCGCTTGAACTCCATTAGCGAAACTTGTTTGAGGTTTTACTTTTAACATTCTCTTTTATGGGTGCTTTGGTAGTGATAGAATTTGATTTTAAAACTAGGCTTAATTAGCAAATATGTGGAATAAATTTCTATGATTTAGCAACCTTTATGCACGTTTGACGAACTTGCAAAGTGATTATGACATTAAGCCTTGGTCATATTACTCCTTAGATACATCCTCAAAAAAAGTTCCATGTGGATCAAACAAATAGAATATTGCATTAGGACTTTGAGAAGCAAAGGCACAGAAAGATATCTTCCTACAATATCATCGTCCAAGTCGAATTCTGCTAAAAATAGGAGAGCTCTGACTGCCTTAATGCTAGCCCAATAATGACAAATGTACTTTAACTCTATTTAGGAGATAACTGTACAATCCCACATCGAGAATTTACTCTTCATAGCCTATTTTGACAATCTATAAATAGCTGAAGGTTCTTCCTTTGTTGAACATCGATTTATGGAGTTTGCGAGTTGTTCGAATCTGCCTTTGATGCTTGGAAGAGTTGAAGGTAATTTCTTCTTCTTTTCTTTTCAATTTTTGTCACCCTTTTATCGACATCACATCTTGTGGTATAAACTGATATCTTGCTGTAAAAAATTTCAAATCATGGTCTGTTTGATTCTATAAAAGCTAAACTTTTAGTTTTTGAACATATCCAAAATTTAGAATTAGAATCTTTGCGGATCACCCTAGGAGAGCTTTCGAAATTAGCCTTAATTTTTATCATGCTGATATTTTCAGATTTGTGCGACTTCACCAAAGGTTTTATATATTGATGTAGGAACCTTGGAATCACAAATCGTTTGATTTATCAGAACCAAGAGTTCAAGATCTACAATATATCCTAAATGCATAATTAAACACTTTCAGGATCATTCTAGATGATATTTTGAAGCTGACTCTACATTCTAACGCGCCAACAGTTTTAGATTATGGCGGCTTTGCCAAACGTTTTATATCTTGATGTAGGAACCTCAGAATTGCAAATCATTTAATTTATCAGAAACTAGAGTTCAAGATCTACAACATGTCCGAAATTTAGTAATAAACACTTTCAGGATCATTCTAGATGTATTTTTGAATTCGGCTCTACATTCTAACGCGTCAATAGTCTCAGATTATCGCGGCTTTACCAAAACCTTTATATCTCGATGTTAGAATGTCTGAATTGAAAACCGTTTTAATTGATAGAAACTAGACTCAGAGTGCTTCGTTTTCACCAAAAATCATGGCCCGCATATAGACAATACTTTGAACTTAATTTTCGAATCTAACACGCCTAAACAGGTAACTACCTTTCTTGTACTTGTATTTTTTTGTTGCCTTCTTTTTTGTTATTGTAGGCAATGGAGATCTTCGTCAACAAGGTTAGATACACATAGAAGGGAAAATTCATGGCAGAAAATAGAAGGACAAATCTTCAACATCATATGGGAGGACAAATCCGTAACGGTATACAGAAGTAGAAATCGATGACAACATATATGGAAGGACAAATCCATGACAACGTATAGAAATATTAAATCCATGACAACATATCGAAGTATTAAATTCATGACAACATATAGAAATATCAATCCATGACAATATATAGAAGTATCAATCCATGAAGAGGCCAACTTAAGGTGCAAAGGGACTTAAACGTCCACCCTAAGATTGAAAAATTATAGTTCCTTTTAAGGACAAACCCGCGAAGAGGTCAACTTAAGGTGCAAAGAGACTTCAACGTCCACCTTACGATTGAAAAATTATAGTTCCTTTTAAAGACAAACCTGTGAAGAGAACAAATTAAGGTCCAAAAGGACTAACATGTCTACCTTAAGATTGGCAAATTAGAAAATATCAACATGAAGACTCGTCGGACTTTGCAGATTTCAACTTGAAGACCAACAAGTTTGAAGATTTGACGGACTTGAAAATTTGGTGGACTTTGATGCTGTCACGACCCAAAATCACACATGTCGTGATGGCGCCTATCTTAATACTAGACAAGCCGACAACCTCAATAAACCACAAATTCTTTTAATTTTGAAAACATAATATTCAATGTAAAAATCTCACAAATACTAATATAAAACACTCCAAAACCTCGGTGTCACTGAGTACACGAGCATCTAAAGAAAAACATAGTCTGAGGGATACAATCACTGTCTGGAAATGTAGGACAATACAAATAACTAAAAGAAAAGGGAGTCAAGGAATGCGAACGTCAAGCAGCTACCTCGATAGTCTCCAATAGATAAAACCTCTGAAATCTAGCAACCGTCGTATCCGGAAGTACCTGGATCCGCACACGAAGTGCAGAGTGTAGTATGAGTACAACCAACTCAATAAGTAACAAGACTAACCTTTGGGCTGAAAGTAGTGACGAGCTCAATAGGTACAGACCAATATAGAAATAACAGTACAGAAATATAGGCATGCTTTCAAGTTCCACAGTTAAACTCAGTACAAGTAAAATAGATCAATTCTGAATTATATGAGGAATATGACATCTCTATATCTGCATGCCAATGTACGTGCTGTATGTGATGCAACTTAGTGGAAAACCTCGTGTACTCACGATCACAAACTACTCAGTCACTCAGTACTGTATATAGTCAATCAGCCCATGGATGATTTATCCCCAAATATGAATGATTCGGAAAAGATCCATGTCTAGGGAATTCATCACAATTATAAAAATAAAATAAGGCAACTCCATGCCCTGGAAGTCCATCCCGAATATAAAATCATCTACGCTCACTGTGGGGGGGTGCAGACTCCGGAGGGGCTCCTTCGGCCCAAGCGCTATATAAAACCAATATGGCCTACTGCGGCGTACAGTCCGATCCCATAATAATAAAGCCTATAAGCCTGTTGCGGCGTGCAACCCTGATCCATATAATAATAATATATATACAACCAATATGGCATGTTGCGGCGTGCAGCTCGATCCCATAAATAACCTCATAATGGATGGACGTGACTGAGTATGAAATGTACATTTTAATACAATTAATTCAACAACAACATGACCCTATGGGTCCCAAAATATCGGCACGTAGCCTAAACATGATCTTTAATACGATCTTTAAATCAATTTCTCTAACACGTGGAGGATATGCGGATAACTACATGATTCTCAAATTTTTACAACTCCACAGAATTTATTTAAGTCACAATTTCTATGGTGCACGCCCACACACCCGTCACCTAGCATGTACGTTACCTTCATATAATTCAAATAACACGTAATTCAGGAATTTATACGCACAGAACCAAGTTTATAAGTGTTACTTACCTCAAACCGTGCAAATTCTTTATTCCAATATGCCTTTGCCTCGCGAATTGGCGTCTGAACGCCTCCAATCTAGTCACAATTAATTCGATTTAGTCAATACAAATTATAGGAATTAGTTCCATATGAAAATACTAATTTTTCAACAAAATCCGAAATTCCACTCAAATATTACAGTAGGGTCCATGCCTCGGAACCTGACAAAAGTTAAAAAATATGAACGCCCATTCAACCACGAGTCTAACCATACCAGATTTACCAAATTCTGATATCAACTTGACCATCAAATCTTCAATTTAAACTTAAGGATTTTCAAAAACTTTCCAACTTAAAACACCAATTAAATGCTAAGAATAGTAATAGATTGGGAAAATTTGACCAAAATTGAGTTAAGAACACTTACCCTGATATTTTTCTTAAACATCTCCCGAAAATCTCTTCTCTCCGAGCTCCAAATCGTTAACTTAAACTCTCTGACTAGTCATTTGCTCTACGCGATCGCGGATAATGCCACACGATTGCGAAGAACAAAATTCCTCAATGCCCATAATAAGCTTACGCGATCGCGAATAATGCCACGCGTTTGTGAAGCACAACTTCACGTGGCCTCTGTTACCTAATTTCTTCTACGCGAACGCGACATGCCTCACATGTTCGTGATGCACTGGTGTCCAAAGCTACGCGATCACGACCCCATTCTCGCGATCGCGTAGAACGAAATTCTCCTCTTCCCAGCTAAGCCTACGCGATCGCGGACCTTTTCACGAGACCGCATAGAAGGAAACCAGACAGTGCATCAGAAAAATTCCAGCAAAGTTCAAAGTCCAAAATTCAATCTATTAACCATCCGAAACTCACCCAAGACCCCTGGGACCTAAAGCAAACATACGAACAAGTCCAAAACCATCATATGAACTTAGTCAAAGCCACAAATCACATCATACAACGCTAAAACACGAATCATAACCCAATTCAAGCTTAATGAAACTAAGAAATTTCGACTTCTACATTCGATGCCGAAACCTATCAAATCAAGTTTGATTGACCTCAAATTTTGCACACAAGTAATAAATGACATAACAGACCTATGAAAATTTTTAGAACTGGATTCCGACCCCGATATTAAAAAGTCAACTCCCCGGTCAAACTTCCAAACTTAAATTTTCTATTTTCGCCATTTCAAGCCTAATTTAACTACGAACTTCCAAAAACTTTTCCGGACACATTCCTAAGTCCAAAATTACCATACGGGGCTATTGGAATCATCAAAACTCTATTCTGGGAACTAGGTGTCCATTCAACCTTTTCAACTTATGTTTTAAACCTGGGAACTAAGTGTTCCAATTTATTTTAAAACCTCATTGACCCAAACCAATTACCCCAGCAAGTCATATAATAATTGTAAAGCACAAATTGAGCAGTAATTGGGTGAACGAGGCTGTAATACTCAAAACGAACGGCCGATTCGTTACATTCTCCCCCTCTTAAATAAATGTTCGTCCTCGAATGGGTTTAGAATCATACCTAGAGCCTCAAATAGGTGTGGATATTTTCTCTACATCTCCCGCTCAATCTCCCAGGTAGCTTCACCGACTGGCTGACCTCTCCACTGTACTTTCACTGAAGCTATGTTCTTTTATCTCAATTTTCGAACATGCCTGTCCAAAATGGCCACCGGCTCCACATCATAAGTCAAGTTACCATCCAACTGCACTGTACTGAAATCCAAAACATTAGACGGATCTCCAACATACTTCCGGAGCATAGATACATAAAACACTGGATGAACACCCGATAGACTAGGTGGCAAAGCAAGCTTATAAACCACCTCTCCAATCTTCTTAGTTATTTTAAAAGGCCCAATATACTTAGGACTCAACTTGCCCTTCTTCCCGAATCTCATAACACCGTTCATAGGCGAAACTCGGAGTAGTACCTTCTCTTCTACCATGTAAGCAACATCGCGAACCTTCCGGTCGGCATAACTCTTCTATCTAGACTGCGCCGTATGAAGTCTTTCCTGAATCAATTTAACCTTTTTCCAAATCATCCTGAACTAAATTCGTACCCAATAGCCTAGCCTCACTCGGATCAAACCAACCCACCAGAGACCGACACTGTCTCCCATATAAAGCCTCATACGGAGCCATCTGAATGCTCGATTGGTAGATGTTATTGTAAGCAAACTCTGCAAGTGGCATAAACTGATCCCAAGAACCCCTAAAATCTATAACACAAGCACATAGCATGTCTTCCAATACCTGAATAGTGTGTTCGGACTGTCCATCTGGGGGTGAAATGATGTACTCAAATGAACCTGTGTGCCCCAATTCTCATTGTACTGCTTTCCAAAATTTTGATGTAAACTGCGTGCCCCGATCTGAAATGATGGACACTGGAACAACGTGTAGGTGAACAATATCGCGGATATAAATCTCAGCCAACCGCTCAGAAGAATAAGTAGTACCCACTAGAATAAAATGTGCAGACTTGGTCAATCGATCCACAATCACCCAAATAGCATCAAACTTCCGCAAAGTCCGTGGGAGTCCAACTACGAAGTCCATGGTAATACGCTCCCATTTCCATTCCGAAATTTCAAGTTTCTGAAGCAATTTGACTATCTGATGCTCGTACTTCACCTGTTGACAATTTAAATACTGAGCTACAAACCCATCTGTCTGTCTTCATTTTTCTCCACCAATAGTGGTTCCTCAAGTCCTGGTATATCTTAGTGGCACCCGGATGAATGGAATACTACAAACTGTGGGCTTCTTCAAGAATCAACTCATGTAGTCTAACTACATTTGGCATACAAATCCGACCCTGCATTCTCAACACCCCATCATCTCCAATAGTAACATCTTTGGCATCACCGTGATGAACTGTGTCCTTTAGGACAAGCAAATGGGGATCATCATACTGGCGCTCTCTTATGCGGTCATATAAGAAAGACTGAGAAACCACACAAGCTAGAACCCGACTGGGCTCCGAAATATCTAATCTCATGTACTGATTGGCCAAGGTATAAACATCAACTGCAAGAGGCCTTTCACTAATAGGAATGAATGCAAGGCTACCCATACTCACCGCCTTTCTACTCAAAGCATCGGCCACTACATTGGCCTTCCCGGATGATACATAATAGTAATATCATAGTCCTTTAGCAACTCCAACCATCTTCACAGCCTCAAATTTAGATCCTTCTGTTTGAATAAGTGTTGAAGACTCCGATGATCTATAAATACCTCACAAGACATACCGTAAAGATAGTGCCTCCAATTCTTCAATACATGAATAATGGCTGCCAATTCGAAATCATAAACATGGTAGTTCTTTTCATATGGCTTCAACTGGCACGAACCATAAGCAATCACTCTACCCCCATGCATTAAGAGCCTGAAGCTGAAGGCAAAACTAGAGCTGGAATTGTGGTTAAGGCAGTCTTAAGCTTCTGAAAGCTCTCTTCACACCCATTCAACCATCTGAATGGAGCACCTTTATGGGTCAATTTAGTTAAGGGCGATGCGATAGACAAGAAGCCCTCCATAAAGCGACGGTAATACCCGGCCAAACTAAGAAATCTCTGAATCTGCGTAGCTGAAGATGGCCTGGGCCAACTCTGAATAGCCTCTATCTTCTTCGGATCCACCTTGATTCCCTCACTGGACACTGTGTGTCCTAAGAATGCCACTGAACTAATCCAGAACTCACACTTAGAGAATTTGGCATAAAGTGTCTCCTCTCTCAGCCTCTGTAATATAATACCCAAGTGTTTTTGCATGCTCCTCCTAGCTACGTGACTACACCAGGATATCATCAATAAATACTAAGACAAATGAATCAAGATATGGCTGGAATATAATGTTCATCAAATACATGAATGTTGTTTGGGCATTAGTCAGCCCAAAAGACATCACGAGAAATTCATAGTGACCATAACGAGTCCTGAATGTCGTCTTTAGAATATCCGAATCCCAAATTTTCAACTGGTGATACACAGACCTCAAATCAATTTTGGAGAACACCCTCGCTCCCTGAAGCTGGTCAAATAAATCATCAATACATGGCAAAGGATACTTGTTCTTAATTGTAATTTTATTCAACTGCTTGTAGTCAATACATATTCGCATAGTACCGTCTTTCTTTTTCACAAATAGAACTGGTGCACCTCAAGGAGGCACACTAGGCCTAATAAACCCCTTATCAAGGAGTTCCTGAAGTTGCTCTTTTAATTCAGCTGGTGCCATACGATACAGAGGAATAGAAATGGGCTGAGTACCAAGCACCAAGTCAATACCAAAATCAATATCCCTATCGGGTGGCATACCCGGAAGGTCTGCAGGAAATATATCCGGAAAGTCTCGCACTAACGGTACAGAATCAATAGTATGAGTGTCTATATCAACATCTCTCACAAAGACCAAATATGAAAAATACCCCTTCCCAACCATTCGTTGAGCCTTCAAGTAAGAAATTACCCTGTTGGGAACATAATCTAGGGAACCTCTCCACTCGACCTTCGGCAATCCCGGTATTGCCAACGTTACTGTTTTTGTGTGACAGTCCAGAATAATATGACATAGAGACAACCAATTCATACCCAAGATTACATCGAAATCAACCATACTAAGAAATAAGAGATCAACTCTAGTCTCCAGTCCCCTAATAGTTACCACGCACGACCGATACATACTATCCACAATGGTAGTATCGCCCACTGGTGTAGATACATGAACAGGTGAAACTAAGGACTCACGTGGCACATCCAGATAACGAACAAAATATGACGAAACATACGAATATGTGGATCCAGGGTCAAATAATATAGATGCTTCTATGTGGCACACTGAGACAATACCTTTGATCACTGTATCTGAAGCAACGACATCTGGCCTGGCATGAATAACATAGAATCGGGCCTCACCGCCACCTGATCAACCTCCCCCTCTTAGGCAACCCCTAGCTGACTGAGCGCTATCCCGAGCTGGCTGGGCGGGTGGTGAAGCAACTGGTGTAGGAGTCGTAGCATGACTCATCTGCTGAACTGGACCTCGTGAAAGGCGGGGACAATATTTCCTTACATGACCCATCTCTCCACACTCATAGAAATCCCTCTCAAAAAATAGTGGCGAGTTCTGAGGCGGACATCAAGAACAAGAATGACTACCAGAAAAAATTGGTACAGATAAACTCTGGACTGATGGTGCACGAGATAAACTCTGAGCTGGAAGTGCACTAAGAGAAAACTGACTCGGTCGAGCACTGTATGAACTATGGCTAGCTGATGCGTCATGAGGAGTTGAACGAGCCATCTGAGCGGGTCTATAAGGACGACCCCTGCTGTGATACGGTTGTTCCCCAGAAGGAACACCGCTGGAATTACCAGTCCGCGAGACCTCTTGGCCTCCCTCTCATCGCCCTCCTGAATATGGACCATCTCTAGCAGCAGAGCACTATGAACCACCTCATCGAATTTAGCACCTGCTACATTTCCCAGAGTCATAACAAAACGGAACTGCTAGTTGAGTCCATTAATGAACCTCCTAATCTTCTCCCTCTCAGTGGGAACCAACCAAACTGTATGACGAGCCAATTCTGAAAACCGCATCTCATTCTAGGTCACGGACAAGTCCTCCTGATGTAAGTACTCAAACTATTTGTGCAGTTCCTCTCTGCGGGTCTGTGGCACAATCTTCTCCAAAAATAATATGGAGAACTCAAGCCATGAAAATGGTGTTGCACCAACTCGTCTGCTCCTCTAATAAGTCTCCCACCATCTGAAGGCGGCTCCGGTCAGTTAAAAAGTAGTAAATAAGACCTCAGTGGTCTCTAGAATACCCGCTGTACGAAGCATCTGTTAGCATCTGTCCAAGAAATCCTGAGCATTCTCTAACTCAGTTCAACTGAAAGTTGGAGGATGGAGTGTCCCAAACCTCTCTAATCTCTTATGCTCCTCGTCATGCATAATAGAACCCACCTGGGCCTGAGCAGCTGTAACCGGCTGGAGTGGTAGTGCCCTCGATATCTGAAGTCCTTGCACTACCTGCTCTAGAGTACGGGCGACAGGGGTATGAGTACCTCCCCCGGCCTGAGAAGTGGCTGGTGCGGCCTGAGTCGAAACCACTTGAGCAAGGACAGTGCAAACAGTCAATATCTGTGTTAAAGCCTCCTGAAGGCCTGGAATCACAATAGGCACAGTTGGTGCCTGAGCTGGCCCCGCCGGCTCGGCTATATCTGGAACCTTCTCATGAGCTGGAGCAACTGGTAGTTCTACAGGTGCTGCTCCAACTGCTGTACGAGCTACACCTCGACCTCTACCATGGCCCCGACCTCTCATGACCCTAACTGGTGGCACTGGTGGCTGACCGTCTGATCCGGTAGTACGTGTTCTCACCATCTGTGAGAGAATAAAATAACAGAAATTTAGTTTTCGGAATCAACAAATTCGCACGGAAGAATACAAGAAACTGAAATTTTCCTAAGGGTTCGGCAGCCTCTCGAAGATAAGTATAGATGTCTTTGTACCGATTTGCAAGACTCTACTAAACCTGCTTATGACTCGTGAGACCTATGTAATCTAGGCTCTGATACCAACTTGTTACGATTCAAAATCACACCTATCGTGATGACGCCTATCTTAATACTAGGCAAGCCGACAACTTCAATAAACCACAAATTCTTTTAAGTTTGAACACATAATATTTAAATTCAATATAAAAATCTCACAAATACTGATATAAAACACTACTAAAACCTGGTGTCACTGAGTACATGAGCATCTAAACGAAAACATAGTCTGAAGGATAAAATCACTGTCTGAAAATGTAGGACATTACAAACAACTGAAAGGAAGGAGAGTCAAGGTCTGCGAACGTCAAGC
The DNA here is from genome assembly GCA_000715115.1 of Nicotiana otophora. NCBI lineage: Eukaryota > Viridiplantae > Streptophyta > Magnoliopsida > Solanales > Solanaceae > Nicotiana > Nicotiana otophora. Next base: position 149,329 of record AWOL01S0003265.1, on the reverse strand, counting down.
AACTACCTCGATAGTCTCCAACAGATAAAACCTCTGAAATCTAGCAACCGCCGTATCCGGAAGTACCTGGATCTACATACGAAGTGCAGAGTGTAGTATGAGTACAACCAACTCAATAAGTAACAAGCCTAACCTTTGGACTGAAAGTAGTGACGAGCTCAACAGGTACAGTCCAGTATAGAAATAACAGCCCAAAAATATAGGCATGCTTTCAAGTTCCACAGTTAAACTCAGTAAAAGTAAATTAGATCAATTTTGAATGATATGAGAAATATAACATCTCTATATCTACATGCCAATGTACGTGTTGTGTGTGATGCACCTCAGCGAAAAATCGCATGTACTCACGATCAAACACTACTCAGTCACTTAGTATTGTATATGGCCAATCAGCCCAGGGAAGATTTATCTCCAAACATGAATGATTCGGACAAGATCCATGTCCAAGGAATTCATCACAATTATAAATAAATAAGGCAACTCCATGCCCTGGGAAGTCCATCCTGAATATAAAATCATCTACGCTCATTGTGGGGGGTGTAGACTTCGGAGGTGCTCCTTCAGCTCAAGGGCTATATAAAGCCGATATGGCCTACTGCGGCATGCAGTCCAATCCCATAACAATAAAGCCAATAAGGTATGTTGCGACGTGCAGCCCCGATCCGTATAATAATAATAAAAATATACATACAGCCAATATGGCCTGCTGCGGCGCGCAGCTCAATCCCATAAATATCCTCACAATGGATGAACGTGACTGAGTATGAAATGTACATTTTAAAACAATTAATTCAAAAGCAACACGACCCTATGGGTCTCAAAATATCGGCATGTAGCCTAAACATGATCTTTAATACGAGCCTTAGCTCAATTTCTCTAACACGTGGAGGATATGCGGAAAATGACATGATTCTCAAATGTTTACAACTCGACAGAATTTCTTTAACTCACAATTTCTATGGTGCACGCCCATCACGTAGCATGTGTGTCACCTTCATACAATTCACATGACATGTAATTCAGGGATTTATACCCTTAGAACCAAGTTTAGAAGTGTTACTTACCTCAAACCGTGCAAATTCTTTATCCCAATATGCCTTTGCCTCGCAAATCAGCCTTCGAATGCCTCGAATCTCGTCACAATTAATTCGATTCAGTCAATACCAATTATAGGAATTAATTCCATATGAAATACTAATTTTCCAACAAAATCCGAAATTTCACTCAAAAATCGCCAGTGGGCCCACGTCTTGGAACCCGACAAAAGTTACAAAATATAAACGCCCACTCAACCACGAGTTCAACCATACCAAATTTACCAAATTCCGACATAAACTCGATCCTCAAATCTGTAATTTAAACTTAAGGATTTTCACAATTTTTCCAACTTAAAACACCAATTAAATACTAATAATAGCAATAGATTCGGGTAATTTGACCAAAATTGAGGTAAAAACACTTATCCCAATGTTTTCGTTGAAACTTTCCTGAAAATCGCCTCTCTCCGAGCTCCAAATCGTTAAAAATGAAAAATGTGTCGAAGTCCCATTTTCAGAACTTAAACTCTCTGTCCAGTTATTTGCTCTACACAATCGCGGATAATGCCACGCGATCGCGAAGAAAACAATCACTCAATGCCGATAATAAGCTTACGCGATCGCGGATAATACCACGCGATCGCGAAGCACAGCTTCTCACACCCACGCGATCGCGAAGCACAACCTCGCGTGGCCCCTATTACCTTATTTCTTCTACACGAGCGTGACATGCCTCACACGTTCGCGATGCACTGGCGTCCAAAGCTGCGCGATCGCAGCCCCATTCTCGCAATCGCGTAGAACGAAATTCTCCTCTGCCCAGCTAAGCCTACACGATCGCGGACCTTCTCACGTGATCGCGTAGAAGGAAACCAGACAGTGCATCAGAAAATTTCCTGCAAAGTTCAAAGTCCAAAATTCAATCCGTTAACCATCTGAAACTCACCCAAGGCCCCGGGGACCTCAAACAAACATATCAACAAGTCCTAAAATATCATACGATCTTATTCGAAGCCTCAAATCACATCAAACAATGCTAAAACATGAATCATACCCCAATTCAAGTTTAATGAAACTAAGAAATTCTAACTTCTACATTTAATGCCGAAACCTATCAAATCAAGTCCGATTGACCTCAAATTTTACACACAAGTCATAAATGACATAACGAACCTATGAAAATTTTCAGAACTGGATTTCCACCCCGATATCAAAAAGTCGACTCCCCGGTCAAATTTCCAAACTTAAATTTCTTATTTTCGCCATTTCAAGCCTAATTTCACTACGAACTTGTAAATAATTTTTCGAACACACTCCTAAGTCCTAAATCACCATACGGAGCGATTGGAATCACAACTCTATTTTGGGGTCATTTATATATAAGTCAACATCTGTTCAACCTTTTCAACTTAAGTTTTAAACCTTGGAACTAAGTGTTCCAATTCATTCCAAAACCTCACCGGACCCAAACCAATTACCCCGGCAAGTCATATAACAACTGTAAAATACAAATTGAGCAGTGAATGGTTGAACGAGGCTGTAATACTCAAAATGACCATCCGGGTCATTATAGATGCTTCAACATGAAGAGCAGTGGACTTTTAAAATTCAACTTGAAAAATTAGCAGACTTGAAAACTTCAGCTTTAAGACTTTTAGGGATTAAATAATTTAACTTGAAGAACGACGAATTTGAGGACTTCAAATTGAAGGCCGACGGACATGAAGACTTGGAGGGATTGAATACTTCAACTTAAAGTTTGGCGGACTTGCAGACTTCAACTTGAAGGGTAGTGGACTTGCAAAATTTAACTTGAAGAGCGACATACTTGAAGATTTGGAGGGCTTATATAATTCAACTTGAAGACTGGCGAACTTGAGGACTTCAAATTGAAGATTTGGCCTTCTACTAAAAGTCTACATCTATCCATTGGAGATGCCAAATTACTATGGTGGCTTGCCTCTATTGAACCACCAATCCTTGATAAGGCACAAAGTTCATGTAATCCCGATTTTTAAGTTCCAATCTAGTGGATTATATTCCATCATTCTTTCTTCGAATAATGATTGGGGTACTATGTATCTTTTGAACTCATACGTCATGGAGCATTATAACTTGCAGCTTAGGCTCATGCGTTGAGGAGCGTTACAACATGCAGTTTAGGCTCGTGCATTAAGGAGCATTATAACTTGAAGTTTAGGCTCGTGTGTTAAGGAGCGTTATGACTTACAGTTTAGGCTCATGCATCATGGAGCACTATAACTTGCATAGACTCTTCAGTTTCATCTTCGGATGAATACTTGCCCCATTCCCAGCATCGTCTATTTCTATTTCATCAAGAGGCTCAATCCAAGAAAGATTTCATCTCCACTTGTAGCCATACTCAATTCCATATCATGTGCACGAGTTGCTAGTTCTTCAAATGTTTTGGGCTTTATGCCTTGTAAGATATAGCGTAGACTCCAATGCATGCCTCGAATGCACATTTTAATGCCATAAGTTATTCTAAGATGATCTTTGCAGTTGAGGCTTAAGAACCTCCGGCGGTTGATGAAGTCAATAAATAGCTCATCATTTCCTTGATGAGTGCTTATAAGTTCGATCATGCTTACGATGCGTCTTGTGTTATAGAAATAATTGAGAAACCTTTGCTCCAACTGTTCTGAACTATTGATAAAACCAGGTTCGAGACCTGTGTACCAATTGAATGCATTACCTTTGAGAGAACGAACAAACTATTTGTCAAGATGATCACCATAAGTGCCAGCGTTGTTGCATGTCTTGACGAAATGCGCCACATGTTGCTTGGGATTTCGTTTTCCATCAAAATTTTGAAGCTTACAAGGTTGATATCCAGTAGGCATCTTCAAGTTATCAATCTGTTGTGTGTATGACTTTGCATATGTGAGGTAAGGTTTAATCGGAGGATCAATTTTATCTTCAATTGTCCCCATGATGAAGTCCTTCAATTGAACAACATGAATTAGGCCTTATGAAGAAACTTGGATCTCTTTAACCACGATTATTTGCCTCGCAGAGGATTCTCCCTCTTCTTTATCTTCAGAAAGCTCCACACATGCTTGAATTGATTTTGCTTTTGCTAATCTCTCGATCTCACTTGCTAACTTTTCGAGGCGAGTATCTTGATCCTTCATATACTTGGTCAACTTTTCAAGTGCTTTGGTCAAATTCGCAAGTTGTTCTTCCATGGTCGAATTGTTAGATCTTGTTCTTGAATGTGGAAAAGAAGAGATGAGAGGTATAGATCTTCCCACTGGGCATGCCAGAAGTTTTAGACAATAAATTTGCATCAAGAAAATAATCAATACCAAACAATATTACAACAATCGTAGTATTTGATTTCAAATAATATGAATGTACAATCTCAATGAATCCTCTAATTCTTCTTTCCAATAGTAAATAAATCCAAGGGCCTTTTGAGTTTGATCTTGAATATGTAGATGTTGCCACGAACGATGATCTTGAATTCAGCTATCACAAACTTTGATTTGAACTCATACTCCTTGAATCTTGATTTGTTCTTCGTTCTTGAGCTTGAACTTGATTTCTTGAACATGAACTTGATTGCTTGAAGCTTGAAACTTATAGAGAAATTTACGGCGTTTGATCCATGAGCTCTCTCTTGCTTCTTGTTATAACATCTGGTATCTTTTTTGGGTTATGAAGACCCTTATTTATAGTTGTGGGAGAGAAGAGTTACGATAAGAACAAACTCTTTCCGACCAATCAAATTGAAGTGTGACAAGACCACATTTGATTGGCCAGAACATGTCACTTGCACATGTGGCACGATTTCATTGGCCTTTTAATGTGACTTGGCTTGCCTTCTAATTTTGACACGTGGCACGATCCTATTGGCTCTTCCGCTTGACTTGGCGTGCCACGTCATTTGACACGTGGCACTAAACTTGGCCTCTAGGAAGATGACATATTGGGCCTAATGAAGTGAGTTCATCACTTGTAGCCCAATTAAATAAGCTAGCCCAATGGATTAAGATTTATTTATTTAATTCATATATATTTGACTTATTTAATTAATTCACTTATATTAGCCCAAAATATTTATTTGGACTAATATAGTCTAAATTATTTTATTAAATTTAAATTCAATAAATTTTGCAAGTGTACCATCTTTATGGGCACAAAAAAGAGTCAAAACAAAAATTGGATGACAATTACACTCTAAAATTTGCAATATAAACTAGTCTAGGCAAAATGTCATTCCTCACTTAAAGACCAAGACGTACATAATGAGATATTTGGTCATAGGAAAATTTTTACCAAAGTCCTAAGCAGAGGCGTACCTACTTGTACCAATCAGAGGTCACTGGATCCCATAAACTTCAGCTGAAATCTTGTATATCTATATGTGTATACCTTAAAATTAATTATATAAGTAATTTGGCACTCTGAACACTAAAAACCTTTAAGGGGCACACAAAAAAAAAGTAATGGTGCCCCCATTCCGTAATATTTCTGGGTCCACCTCTGGTCATAAGAGCATAATCATAGAGCAGAATAAAAGTTAAAAAAATCATTAGTGGAGCTGATGTTCGGCCAAAAATGCATTTATTTAACCATTTTTGCCTCACATTCTAGTACTTTTAATCGTCTTTTGAGTATTAATTATATTACTTTGTATTTATTATTATATTTTAACCGTGTAGAAATAAAGCGGTTTAAAGATGAAGAGATTTGGAGCAAAATTAATAAAACGCGAAAGAAAAAGAACGGAAAATAAAACAATTAAATGGGAAGGAGACAAAGAGGGGACACCCTTTGGTGTTTGTCCCCCAAGTGTAAGTAACAGAAAAGGAAAATGCAATTCAAAGAATTGAAGGATGCTTTTGCATTTATATCTGGTATTGGGGTCACAATTGAACCTATACCCACTTTGCAAAAAGATTTACAAGCCTATCCATTTTACGGTCAACTTTAAACTTATCAGATCTGAAGTTAAAAAAAATTAGCCTGAAGTGAAAAAATTGTACTTCAAATGCACTTAAGGCCAAATAGGTCTGAAGTGCAACCAATGATTTCATGCACTTCAGACCAATAAGTCTGAAGTGGAAAATTGCACTTCATATGTACTTAAGGCGAAATGAAAAAAAAATGTGACTTTTATTAAGATTTAACATAATATTGTAACCCTTTTTTCCATATCAATTATCAACGCAATTACTTTAACAAGCTCCGAAGACTAAAGATGGTGATCAAAAATTTTCCTCTAATTAGGGAGAGGCAAAAGACGAGCTATGCGCTTTTGCGCAAACGGTATATTTTGTGTTAAAAAAATTATTAAATATGTATAAATATTATATATAGAACTCATTAACACTTGAAGTCATCGGTCTAAAATCCAAAACCCATAAGGCTAAAATCCTAGGTCTATCTCTGCCTCTGGTGACCCGAAAGACGACCAAATCAACCAAGTCTTGGAACATTTCAATCATAAATATAAATATGGTGGCAAATTCCTGCAACCCGCCCAAAGACTTGTGCAATTTTGCGCAGTTTCATTCAAGAATATAGGTAATAACCACAACTCTTGTAAAGGTCAATTTTGCGCAGTTTCATTCAAGAAAAAATATTGATATATATATATATCTATATATATATCAGAAAGATTGGGAGAAAAAGTTCAAGTGGCAGATGAAGAAAATAATTTAAGTGCTAGTTATTGACTCAGAAAGGAGTCATCCACTAATTTTTATAACCAAATGTGAGGGTGCTCATTCGGAAGGAGACCTCAATGACACGATAATAGCGTAGTCAGAAATTTCGTCAAGGGTGTTTAAACTTTTAAAAAATTAATAATTTTTTTTGATGAATGGGTACACCGAAAATTTTAAATCAAACTAAGCATTATTTAGCTAAATACTATAATTTTATAAATTAAAACTAATGGAGTATGAAAGAGATTTTAAAAAAATCAACTAATAAAAGTAAGCATAAAACCTCGAAAAGATAAAGAGTCATGAGAGTTTCTAGTCTCCGTTTATGGGCGGATAAAAATATTTAGACAAGGATTCAAACCCATTAACACCATCAAACTTTGAATACCCTTGGTCGTTGTTCTACTTCTTTGAGTTGTGCAGGGGCGGGGTAGCATATTGATTATGGGTTCGGCTGAATCCAATAATTTGTATTTGTAAAGAAATTCATTAAAAATGTACAAATTATTAATTTAGAACCCAACAACTTAAAAATATTAAAATCATTAACCCATATAGTTCAAATCCTGGCTCCGCCTCTGTTAGCTAGTATTTAGTACACTATAATTTAATAGATGTAGCATTACTTTTCACCTCACAGTTCTATTTAATAGGTGAAAGCCGGATTTGGTTGACTTGCACAAGTCATTGGGCGGGTTGCAGGAATTTGCCATCATATTTATATTTATGATTGAAACGTGCCAAGACTTGGTTGATTTGGTGGGTCACTAGAGGCGGAGATACACTTACGATTTTAACCTTATGAGTTTTAGATTTTATATCGATGACTTCAAGTGTTAATGAGTTTTATATATAATATTTGTACATATTTAATGAATTTGTTAATAAAAAATATATTGTTTGCGCAAAAGCGCATAGCTTGTCTTTTGCCTCTCCCTAATTAGAGGAAGAATTTTGATCACCATCTTTAGTCGTCGAAGCTTGTTAAAGTAATTGCGTTGATAATTGATATGGAAAAAAGGGTTACAATATTATGTTAAATCTTAATAAAAGTCACTTTTTTTTTCTTTTGGCCTTAAGTGCATCTGAAGTGCAATTTTTCATTTCAGACTTATTGGTCTTAAGTGCATGAAATCATTGGTTGCACTTCAGACCTATTTGGCCTTAAGTGCATCTGAAGTACAATTTTTTCACTTCAGGCTAATGTCTTTTAACTTCAGATCCGATAAGTTTAAAGTTGACCGTAAAATGGGTAGGTTTGTAAATATTTTTGCAAAGTGGGTATATTTCAATTGTAACCCCAATACCGGGTATAGATGCAAAAGTATCCTTCAATTCTTTGAATTGCATTTTCCTTTTTTGTTTCTTACACTTTGGGGACAATCACCGAAGGGTGTCCCCTCTTTGTCTCCTTTCTATTTAATTATTTTATTTTCCGTTCTTTTTCTTTTGCGTTTTATTAATTTTGCTCCCAATCTCCTTATCTTCAAACCGTTTTATTTCTGAAATTTTTCTCCTTCCTACTTAGTTTTTCTGAAATCTTTTCTTAAAAGTCTACTAAGAATTTAGTCACACTCACGGCCTTCCTTGAAATGTTTTTCTGTTAAAGTTATACTGACAAATTATAGCCATAACATCCAAAAAACGACATGCCACAGACAATTATTGTCACACCTCCTTTTTCCCGAAGGGAGAATTATGGTATTTTTTCAATTAAAGTGACAATAATCGAAATGGGATTATTTATTTAATTTCAGAGTCGCCACTTGAGATAATTATATGGTGTCCCAAGTCATTAGTTTATTTTAGAATTCCAAATCGAGGAAATTGACTCTTATTAATGGTCTGCGAACACAGAAGATCGGGTAAGAAATTCTGCTAACCCGGGAGAAGGTGTGAGGCACTCCCGAGTTCCGTGTTTTTATCACGGTCGCTCAACTATTAATAATTGGCCTAATTATCTGATTTATTACATATTTGGAACCTATTGTGCATTTTTTAAACTTTCTAGCCGCTTTTAATTATTTATGGAGTTTGTTTGAACAAGTCACGATGTCGCGCACTCGTTTGTTTTTGTACATATTGCGAATCGCATCACGGGAACCGTACCCACAATCTATAACATGTTAATTTTATTATTATTCAAAGTTATGGTCAAGTCACGTGAAACGCACACTCGAATTGGGGATTATGTATCATGACTATGCCACGGGAATCGTACCCATAGTCACGATGATTATTTTTTATTAATCGCACCTAAAGTAAACTACGATATTCATAAGTGATTATTTTTCTAAATTTGAGATTGTTGTGAGGCCATATACCTACAAGACAATTGCAGAAACTATGAAACAGAACTTGAGGTTTGAAGAGAAGAATATCAAATGAAAAATTATTGAGGACCCCCTTAAAAGAGCTTCTCATGGTATTCGAAGAAGCAGAGCAGTACATAAAACCATCCCTGGAAATGAAGAAATTTTGGGCAAAAGCCATAGTTCTTTACAAGAATACAGATTATGTTGAATTTCACATCCACAATTTACTTTCTTGCGTGCCAATTGTCATTGAGGCCATAGAAATAGTAGGAGAGATTTCCACTGGATAATTAAATGAGTTGTACCACAATGTATGAACTAATAGCTCATCTAAACTATTAAATAATTACATAGAACCAAAGGCTTAAAACCATAAAATCAATCTACATCTCAACATCTTTCAATCACTAATTTCCATATTTGCCTTAGTAATCAAAAGTTCACTGTTAATGTGACAAAGACTAACCAAATGGACACTATAACAATTATATCATGAAGGAAGTAAAACAGAGAGATGGTAATCTCAAAGAAACAGATAAACCCATTAGGATGGCGGACCGAAGGAAAACTAATACAGAAAGGAAAATTAATCAAGATCTTTCACCAAACTAGTAAAATGAATGTGAGATAAAATAAACACAAGGAAAAGAACCTGTAGTATTGCAAAGCAAAGTAATTATTTAATATGATGACAACAATCACCCTCCAACTTATACAACAACTCGTTAGATGTAGAACCGAACATCGCCGACCTCATCAACGACCACCTTAACGACGGCTTGGATTTTTGAAAGACCTTGGGGTTGTTTCGTGGTGTTAAAGGGTGATTTTGGAGCTGGTTTCATGGCATTTTTGAGGCAGTATTTCAGCTGATTTTGAGCTGGAATTTCAGCTTATTTGGGGCTGCTTAAATGGTATTTTTGGAGCTAAAAATGGTAGTTTTTTTGGAGGAAGAAGAATAAAAGCAGAGGCTCCTCTTTTGCCTTAGCTCTAGGGTGATTTTTGTTCTCTCTTTTGTGGTGTGGAGCTTGAAAACGGAGAAGAGGGTCCGGCTCTTTTGTGAGGAAGAAGCAGATAAGCAGCGGCCATCTCTTCACTTAGGGATTTAGGAATTTAGGTTAGCTCCCCTTTTTTTGTTTTTTCATTATGTTTTTATACTGTGGATAGATAGGATATGGGCCATTGGATGAGAGTAGATCGATGGTTATGATTAAAGGGGGTTTGATGGGTGAGAAAAGGATTTGGGCTAAAAGGGATTGGAAAGAGTGGACATTTGTCTTACTGGGCCACTAAAATTCGAAAATGAGCTCTCAATTGGCCCAAATTCAATTCTTTCTCATTAAATAAAAATACTACCAAAATATACTAATTAATCTTAGTTAATAAGAATACATTACTAATTTAACTATATATTAAAATGAAAATATTTTTGGTGTTTTTTTTAAATGTTATAAATATTATAAAATACTAATAAGCTAAAAAAATGTTATAAAACTATTTTTGTGTTTTCAAACTTATGTTTTAAAATTAAAACTAAAAGTTGACTGAAATCCTATTAAAAATAAAAATAAATAAATAATTTTAAAATACTACTTTTAAAAGTTGCGCGGGTCAAATATTACGTGCTTACAGCTGCCCTTCTTTTCTTGAAAACACGAAGTGTTTTTGAGCAAAGAATCAAATAAGCGACATAATTTATTTCTGACCCGACACTTATTCAAATGATTGTGACCGAGCTCTGTTATCTGAGCTGCCTACATATCCTTGGCTATAAAGGAATCAGGCCACGTGTAGTTCAGAAGTGAAAGAATTGATGGAGTGTGTGTGGAGAGGATGAGAGAGTCGAGTGAGGTTCCGTCAAGGTTTCGGTCCGCGGTCCCTGCCATTACATCATGAATTAAAAGCAAAAATTACAACAAAAATAAAATAAAAATACAATATCCTATCTACTTCTTGTCTTGAATCTCCACTTGATCCTTCAATATGAAACTGAAAATTCACCCTCATTCTTCAGGTGGGCATCCTGCTGACTTGAGTTTGAAGAAAACTGGAAGTTGACCCTATTCTTCAGGCGGGCACCCTGCTGCTTGCACTTGAAATAAACTTGAACTTGTGGTAGACTTGAGCTTGCAAACCTTGTTCTTCAGGTGGCTCGCGCTACTTCTGATTTGAATTGAAAAACTGGAGATTGCCCCTATTCTTCAGGCCGGATTTTGCTATCTATGACTTGAACTTGAAAACTGAAAGTTGACCCTGTTCTTCAGGCGGGCTCCTAATGCCTCTCTAACTTGAACTTGTAAACTGAAAATTGACCCTGTTCTTTAGGCAGGCTCCTGATACTTCTCTAACTTGAACTTGAAAATTAAAAGTTGACCATGTTCTTCAGGCGAGCTTCTAATACCTCTCTAACTTGAACTTGAAAATAGAAAGTTGACCATGTTCTTCAGGCGGGCTCCTGATGCCTCTCTAACTTGAACTTGTAAAATAAAAATTGACCGTGTTCTTCAGGCAGGCTCCTGATGCTTCTCTAACTTGAACTTGAAAATTAAAAGTTTACCCTGTTCTTCAGGCAGGCTCCTGATGCCTCTCTAACTTGAACTTGAAATTGAAAGTTGACCATGTTCTTCAGGCGGGCTCCTGCTGCCTCTAACTCGAACTTGAAAATTGAAAGTTGACCTTGTTCTTTAGGCGGGCTCCTGGTGCGTCTAACTCGAACTCTAAGTGAATTCTAAAATGACTTCCCTCGTTCTCCAGGTGGGCGCCTGCTAATGACTTGAAACTTAAAATGAATTCCCTCATTCTCCAGGTGTGCGCCTGCTAATGCCTTGAACTTGAAATGAATTTTTTCATTCTCCAGATGGGCGCCTGCGACTGACTTGAACTTGAAATGAATTCCCTCATTCTCCAGGTGGGCGCCTGATGACTTAAAACTTGAAATGAATTCCCTCGTTCTCCAGGTGGGCGCCTGATGACTTAAAACTTGAAATGAATTCCCTCGTTCTCCGGGTGGGCGCCTGATAACTTAAAACTTGAAATGAATTCCCTCGTTCTCCAAGCAGGTACCTGATGACTTAAAACTTGAAATGAATTCCCTCATTCTCCAGGTGGGCGCCTGATGACTTAGAACTGGAAATAAATTCCCCTGTTCTCCATGTGGGCACCTGATAACTTAAAACTTGAAATAAATTCATCATTCTCCAGGTGGACACCTGATGACTTAAAACGTGAAATAAATTCCATCGTTCTCCAGGTGGGCGCCTGATGACTTAAAACTTGAAATGAATTCCCTCATTCTCCAGCTATGCGCCTGATGACTTAAAACTTGAAATGAATTCCCTCATTCTCCAGCTATGCGCCTGATGACTTAAAAATTGAAATAAATTCTCTCATTCTTCAGGTGGGCGCCTGATGACTTAAAACTTGAAATAAATTCCCTCGTTCTCTAGGTGGGTGCCTAATGACTTAAAACTTGAAATAAATTTCCTTGTTCTCCAGGTGGGCGCCTGATGACTTAAAACTTGAAATAAATTCCCTCGTTCTCTAGGTGGGTTCCTGATGACTTATAACTTCAAATGAATTCCCTCGTTCTCCAGGTGGGCGCCTGATGACTTAAAACTTGAAATGACTTCCCTCATTCTCCAGGTGGGCGCCTGATGACTTAAAACTTGAAATAAATTTCCTCGTTCTCCCGGTGGGCGCGTGATGACTTAAAACTTAAAATAAATTCCCTCATTCTCCAGGTGGGCACCTGCTACTGACTTAAACTTGAAATGAATTCCCTCGTTCTCCAGGTAGGCGCCTGCGACTGACTTGAACTTAAAATAAATTCCCTCATTCTCCAGGTGGGTGCCTGCTACTGACTTGTAACTTGAAAACTAAAAGTTGACCATGTTCTTCAGGCGGGCTTTTGGTACTTCTGACTTGAACCTAAAACCGATTTTTGAAATATTTCCCCTTGTTCTCCAGATGGGTGCTTGCAATCAAATCAAACAAAACAAGCAAAATTTTCTGCTCCAGTTTGCACTAGAAAGATTTGTGAGTTGTTAGCAAAAGTATAAATCACCTATGCTATCGATGAAGGATGCAATGATTAGACTAAAACTAAAGACTCAACTAGGATGTACATCTCATGTGAGTAAAACCAAGAAAATTTTGACTAGCAAATGCGTCTACTAAAAATAAAACCTGAATGACCCAAACTAGGAAGTGCATCTCCTAGGGGTGACACTTGAATGATTCAAACTAGGAAGTGCATCTCCTAGAAGTGAAATCTCAATTTAGGAAGCGCGTCTCCTAAAAGAATGACCTGAAAGGCCCAGACTAGAAAGTGCGTCTCCTAGGGGTGAAACTTGAACTAGGAAGTGCATCTCCTAGAAGTGAAATCTCAATTTAGGAAGCGCGTCTCCTAAAAGAATGACCTGAAAGGCCCAGACTAGAAAGTGCGTCTCCTAGGGGTGAAACTTGAACTAGGAAGTGCATCTCCTAGAAGTGAAATCTCAATTTAGGAAGCGCGTCTCCTAAAAGAATGACCTGAAAGGCCCAGACTAGAAAGTGCGTCTCCTAGGGGTGAAACTTGAACTAGGAAGTGCATCTCCTAGAAGTGAAATCTCAATTTAGGAAGCGCGTCTCCTAAAAGAATGACCTGAAAGGCCCAGACTAGAAAGTGCGTCTCCTAGGGGTGAAACTTGAACTAGGAAGTGCATCTCCTAGAAACTGAATAACTCAAACTAGGAAGTGCGTCTCCTAGATGTGAAATTGAGCTTGAGGAAAACTGTAAACAGAGCTTGACTAGAATAAAAACTGACCCTATTTTCCAGGCGGGACCCCTGAACTTAAAGAAAGCTAAAGATTCTTCTCAACTAGGGAATGCCTAGGAGGTATGGTTCTTCTCAACTAGAAAAAAATGCCTAGGAGGTAATGATCTTCTCAATTAAGAAAATACCTGGGATAATGAGATTCTCAAACAGCTTATGCTTCAATTAAAACACCCACGTGATTTTTTCCTCTTTTGTTTTTCTTTTTTTTTTAAATAAAAAATAAAAAAATAAAAATTGGTTGACTCAATGCAAACTTGTAAGCTGACTTTTAATCATCATTGTTTGATTGGCTTGCTAGGGTTGATTTGCATTGGTTTCAAAGAAGGTCCAAAGTGATTTGCCCATGGGATTCGACCAAGTTTGTTCCCGCCACTTCACTTAAATTCCCAAAATTAATTCATTCGTTTCAGTTGTATTGCCAAACAAGTTATTTCCCTTTCACTTGGATTGCCGAATTGAGCGTCTCTTTCATTGATTGTCAAATTGATCGCCTCCCTTCCTAATTTGGGACCTATTTGTGGCAAATTTGAAAATTCTTTCTTGCTTGTCTTGAGCAAAAGAAGAAGAATAAATGCACAAGTAAAAATCAAAGAAAGTGGTGTATGATGAGATTCCACTGAGAAGAATGAGAGCTTATCTAAATTGAAGAATAAGGCAAAGGAATGTGACATGCATTTAGACCAATAACTTGATTTGTCCATCTTTCCAATAAACCCGTTTTCCTATATTAAGGAAGAAGAATGAGAAAATAACGTATAGGGCATACTTTATAGCCCGGAAATATTAATGTAACACTTGGTAAAAAGGGTGAAGATCTTTTGGTCGGTGTACAATTATTCTCCATAAAGTACAACAAGACGGAGCACGACAAAACTGAAAGACAAGTAAGAAAAAGAAAAAAACGATGCCTATACCACACACGAAGAAATCAAAATTTGTTACAGAATAAAGTCCGTTAAGTAAAGACAAATATAGAAAGAAATTGATATATTATTCAAACTTTACACTTATGTACATAATGAACTGAAATTTTCTCTATTTATAGAAGAAAGCAAACTATTGTGTAAGCAACTTCTGCAAGCTCCTGTGTAAGCTGCTACTGTACCAGATATAAATAATCTTCTATCGGAGGTAATGTTTATCTATAATGAGGTATCGAAAGGATAAGCTCATTATACAATATATAGACAATCTTCTATCGGATGTAATATTTATCCATAACGGGGTACCAAAAGGATAAGCTCATATACGAGATATGGATAATCTTCTACCGGGGGTAATGTTTATTCATAACGGGGTACCGAAATGATAAGTTCATTATACCATATATGAATAATCTTTTACCGGAGATAATGTTTATCCATAACGGGGTAGCGAAAGAATAAACTCATTATACCAGATATGAATAATCTTCTACCGGATGTGATGTTTATCTATAATGAGGTACTGAAAGGATAAGTTTCTTCAGGAGACTTATTTCTAATAGAATACTAAATAGATGAACATATTTACATCAAAATCTCATATAGATTAGTTTCTTCAGGAAATTTATTTACAACGGAGTACTAAATAAACATCCATAATATAATATTCCCTCCGTTTCAATTTATGTAGACCCATTTGATTGGGCACGGAATTTAAAAAAAGAGAAAAAACTTTTGAACTTGTGATGTAAAATGAAACACATATATTTTGTGTAGCTATAAATCGTTACATAAAGATAAATTGTTTCCAAATAAGAAAAGAAGTCATTCTTTTTAGCACAGACTAAAAAGGAAATAGGTTCACATAAATTGAAACATCGGGAGTATATTTATAACAAAATTCACGATTTGGCATATGTACAACAAATTCAGTGTGTTCAAATTGATCTCTAGCTAATTATTATGCTCTTGCTCCCTCTTCTTGCCCCATCGTTGCAAATATAGTCTTATTCTCTTAGCTGCTGCTAAGTATTCCACACCTTGAATTGGTGTCAATATGCCCAGTATCTCCTTCAGGGCGTTCATCCTCAACTCATCAGCCTCTTCTAGTAAAGTTGTCATACCCTGACCATGTTTATTCAAGGGCTCTTCTTCATTCTCGCCTGTTGAAAACATAATTAAATAAATAAAAGTATATATAAATAAATTGGTCACACAATTTTATATGATACCGCTTAGGTAAAGGTGTTGAATTTGTGTCCCGTCACCGCTCATATTGTCACAAAGAAATTTCTTATATTTGACTCATTAAAAAATTAGAGTATTGAAGACCGTTGTTTTTACACTATCAGACAGTGGCGAAGGAATTTAAGATGTTCAAGATTTAATATATACTATGTATCTCATCAGCTTCTTCAATAAAGTTGTCATACCCTGACCATGTTTATTCAAGGGCTTCCTTTTCATTTTCATATGTTAAAAACATAATTAAGTAAATAAAAAAAATACTCAAATGATTGGTCATACAATTTAATATGATATCGAAACTAATTAAATAAGTAAAAGTATACTCAGATGATCAGTTGGTCATATAGTTTAACACATACTCGATCAAAACAGGCAAAGGTGCTAAATTTGAGTCTCACCACTAATCATTTTCAAAAAGAAATTCAGGTATTTGACTCATAAAAAAGACAATCAAAGCAGTAAAGATTATTGCTTTTATATTATCAGGTCATATTTACATGTTCTAGTAGGTAAAATATTATTTTCAAGATTATAAATTTTATTTTTTACGGAAAGTCACACAGAAATATTTTAGTGTGTGACATAATAGTGTAAAAATTATTTACACTACTGACATGTAACCCAATTTATGTAATGCAATTTGAATTTCGTGAGCCAAACTTCTTAATTTTGATTGCGAATTTGGATACAGAATCTTAAAGTTCACAATTATTATAATTCATAATTATTAACCACTCAAAATATTTAAAAGGCAAATGAAGAAAATCACACTCAGAGGAAAATTCTTTTAACTTTTGAAATTTAAAATGCATCACATAAATTGGGAACGAGGAAATAGTAAATAAAAATGTGTTATCTCTAACGTCTTACGGTTTTTTGCCGCAGTGGCGATCGGTTGATCAACTACATCTTCTTGCAAGCTAGCTAACTTTGAACAATGCTTCCTTTCTTCTACAATAATCTTTCTTTGCAACTTATCAATCATAGTTACTTGCTCACCAGAAAGCTGACCAAAATCACTAATTTTCGTACCCTGTAAAAACTCATTGAGATGTGACTCAATTTCCATACCACAAAGAGCATAAATTAGCCGAATGAACGAAGATGGTCTGCACCCACCGATCCATAGGACAGAATTCTCTAAAGGGGTGCACCAAGTGGGTGCAAAATATGGCGAAACGTCGACTCGAGCCAGTCGGCTACGACCATTAACGTAGCCCTGGAAATTGCTCACCATTCTCGCTAACAGTTGATTCAGTTCGGTGTCGTTTTTCTGGTTTTTTCTGGCTAGTGTAGCAGCGTTTTCAAGCTCGTTTAGTTCTTGTTTTTGATTGTACATCCATGATTGGTATAAGTTTTCTTCATTGTTTCGATCAGACGTACTACAACTTGAACTTGCCATTGATTTTTTCAGAAATTCATTAGCCATAAACAAGTGAATTTTTGGATGAAATTATGTGATATACGGAATGATATAAGAGAAGAATATATGTAATATGGGACAGAAGCGGTCCGGCGGATGTAATATATATCGGCATCTGGTGGAACCGAACTCGATATTTTTAACGCAAAGGAAAAATTTATATGTGCAGAATTATTTAAATAGATGGTGTTTTTGTCGACATGCAGAAGAAGATAACTCTTGTATTTGTCAGTTAGTTTGGACATCGTGATTTGGGAAATTAAATGCCAACGTTGTTTTGATCTCATGTGTACTTTGTAACCGATCCTTGGTAACATGTACTCGAATCAAAATTTTTAATTTTTGGACATAAAATATTAAATATTTTGAAATAAAATTTTTATATTTAAAAAATAAAGTAAAAAGTATTATAAATCATAATAATTATTAGTAATTTAAAATTACTAAAAGGCATTAAAAAATCGCGATAAAAAAATCGTTTGACTTTTAAAATTTGAGTTTCGCCACATGAATTGTGATGGAGAAAGTATTTCTTTCGTCCCAAATTATGTGGCTGTGATCCAATTTTGAAAGTTAAATAAAAAATTTCATCATAAGTTTTTCACGTACCTTTAAATATTTTAAATTATTTATTATTATAACTTATAATGAATTTTATATAATTTTTAAATATTTAAATTTTATATTAAAAATTTAAAGATTCTATATTTGAATTCACTGTTAAAAAATTTAAAAACATTTCCTCGACTCCTTTTCGTTACACTTTTTCACCATTTTCTCAAGTACACACTTGAATGAGTGACACCTGTCCTTTGTAGTTGCTAAAGTCTAGATTAAATCAATTTAACAAGTATCCTTAACCATTGCTAAGAGATGAGGGAGATTTGATTTTATAGTCCGCTAATAATATTATTGTACTTATTGATTTTTCTTACAGGAGATAGTAAAGTGTAGTAAAAAGAATTCTATAAAAATAGTATAAAAAATATTTTAGAATATTAATTTTGATTCAAATTAAAAGTGAACATAAAAAATTGTCTCCTCAAAAAGTGTCAAAAATGAAATATTTTGCCTAAGTTTGAAGTTGGGAGATTATGACTGAAACATCAGGTGTGATATGATTTTTCAACTATAAAAGACAATTTTTGGAACTCTAAATCATGTGATTCATTGTTTTGTCCTTTTTTCCAATGCTGGCATATTGTCTTCTTTTCTTTTTCGGTTACATAACAGTCGGTACATATATTTTTGTTGTTTCCAAACTTTTGTCGTATAGTGTAAACAGAAAGATTAGAAATTAAATTATGTAATATTGAAAAATGTGTAATATATAACATTATCTTTTGTCTTAACGAATAGAAATAGAATAAAAGATCGTAGTAAAAAGGTTAAGTGAGTCCCATATTGTGGAGAATAATATAAAGTATTTAAAAAGTAAGTAACAAATTTTGGAAATGTTATAAAATAAAAACTGTAAAATAAATAAATGGAAGACAAAGTATAGAGAAATTGATATATGATTCAACATCAAACTCATGTATATAATAAAGTGAAATCTCCTTTATTTATAGAAGAAAGGAAACTGATGCGTAAGCTGCTACTGCAAGCTGCTTGTAAGCTGCTGTGTAAGCTGCTACTGCAAGCTGTTGTTTAAGCTGCTGTTGTACCAGATATAAATAATCTTCTACTCGGGGTAATATTTATCCACAACGGAGTACCGAAATAATAAGCGTATTGTACCAGATATAGATAATCTTCTACCAGGGGTAATATTATCCATAACGGAGTACCGAAAGGATAAGCTTTTTCAGGAGGCTTATTTCCAATAGAATACGAAATAGATAATGCCACGACCCCAAATCTATTAGTCGTGATGTCATCTAACCTAACCCGCTAGGTAAGCCAATTAACCACTAACCAATTCCAATAACAATTTAATAAAGCGATTAAGTAAAGAAATATCTGAATCTTATACATTCCCTAAGGACTGGTAGTACAAATCATGAACTTCTAAGAATAGAGTTTACAAAGTTGAAATGAAATAAATACATAGTCTGTTTGAATAGTACATAAACAGGGCTTAATAGATCTAAGGCTATCACGAACAAGAGGCAGCTACAACCGGGACGCAGGTACATCTTCAATACAGCTCCCATCGAACACAGCAACATCAACAACCAACATCTGCATGCAAGGTGCAGAAGTGTACTATGAGTACAACCGACCCCATGTACTCAATAAGTAACAAACCTAACCTTAGGTTGAAGGTAATGACGAGCTAACAAAAAGGGGTCGGGTCTAATACCAATATTCCACAACCGTTCATAACAGCATAGTACAAGTAACAAACGAGTATCTCAGAAATAAAAGGGCTCAATTCATTCTCAGTTCCAGAAAAATAGGCATTTCTTTTCAAGTATCTTAGTGAAATATCCAAATTTTTTACCGAAAAAGCCAAAATATGAGTAAGATTGAAAACTGTGATTTTTCCCAAAACAATATCCCTTCAACAATAAATAAGGTGTTCCATATTTTCTTTCAGATAGCAAGTGTAAGACGCCTTTTTATTCCCATATGTAAAAATGTATGAGAAGTCATAAATGACGTGGTACTATACAGCATGAGGAAAAATGCATCTCTATACATGTATGTCATGTGTGCATGCCAATGCCATGTATCTCAGAGATGAATCATGTACTCACACTCTCAGAGTACTCAATCTCACTATCTCACACTTTCCACTCATCATGCTCAACCACTCAGTACTGTATATGGCCCATACAACCCAGGGAAGATCCATCCCGGAATATATACATCACTGACCATCAGTCACTCAGTATCGAAGAAGGCCAATTTGGCCCCATGGAGAAGATCCATCTTCAGGTATATAAATGCTTCGGACAAGATCCATGTCCGGGAAAGATGCATCCCTCAATATAATCAACCACGCTCAGTGAGGGGTGTGCATACTCCGGAGGGGCTCTTACAGCCCATGCGCTATCATAAGCCAAATTTAGGCATAAATCAAACATAACATGTTGCAGCGTGCAGCCCGATCTCATAACTATCACTCATAATCAGGCTCTCGGCCTCACTCAGTCATCAATCTCTCTAGTCTCACTTACGGGCTCACAATGTCATGAAACTAGCCCGACAACAATGATATGATGTATCAAAAAATAAAAACTGAGACTGAGATATGATATGAATGTATGAATATGACTGAGTACGAAATATCAATAAAATTAGTGAGATGACAGCAAGAAACGACCACTATGGGTTCCAACAGTATCGGCATAAATCCTAACATGATATCTAGTATGTTTGACAACTCAATTACTTTATCACATGGTGAAAATACGGATATTAACAAAATAGGACTACTATACAGTGCCATGAAAACAACAAAGTCCCAAATTACTTGGTGCACGCCCACACGCCCGTCACCTAGCATGTGCGTCACCTCAATACCAATCACACAACATATATTTCGGGGTTTCATACCCTCAACACTAAGTTTAGAAGAGTTACTTACCTCGAACAGGCCAATTCCAACACCGAGCAAGCCAAGCCATGCTCCAAAAGACCATCTCGCATGTTCCGACCTCAGAACGGCTCGAAACTAACCAAAAACAATTCAAATACATCAAACAATGCTAAAGGAACCAATCATGATCAAAAAAGATCAAATCTTGAATCAAAAGCCCAAAATCGGCCAAAATTCCAACCTGGGCCCGCAACCTCGAAACCCGACAAAATTTTAAAAATTCAATAACTCATTCAATTACGAGTCCAACCACTCTAGTTTCACTCAAATCCAACCCCAATTCGATGTTCAAAACTCAAATATTCATATTATGAAACTTTAGGGCAAAACTCCCAATTTCCTCTTTAAAATTCACAATCCAATTACCAAATACGAAGGTAGATTCATGAAATATAACCAAACCTGAGTAGAGAACACTTATCCCAATTCATATGGTGAAAATTGCTTCAAGAATTGCCTCAATCCGAGCTCCATAGCTCCCAAAATGAAGAAAAAACCAAAACCCTCGATAATATAGCTTCTGCCCAGTGATTCCGCATTTGCGGAAAATTCGTCACATCTTCAACCATCGCTTTTGCGGTAAAACTTCACTTTTGCGAAAATAGCCTGACCCCGCACTCCCTCGCACATGCGGATATCAAATTCCTCTTCTGCGAAGATTTCTGCACCTGTATTTCCAATCTCGCATATGCGCGCATGCAGTGCGCTACAAAAATCTGCTTCCGCGGTCTTCCTCACCCATCCTCTTCTCGCTTTTGCGACTCCACTAACGCTTCTGCGACCATCGCACCTGTGCAATACCAATCGCAGGTGTGGAACACCAGAACCAGCAGCTTAGCAAAAATCTAAAATGCAGTGAAATAATCCGAATCTCGTCCGAAACTCACCCGAGCTACTCGGGACCCCATCTGAATATATCAACAAGTCCAATAACACAACATGGACCTACTCGAGGCCTCGAATCACAACATGAAAACGATGAATCACACCTCAACTCAAAATCAATGAACTTTTGAACTTCAAACTTCCACAACCGATGCCGAAACCTATCAAATCTCGTCTGATTGACCTCAAATTTTGCACACAAGTGACATTAGATATTACAGACCTTCTCCAACTTCTGGAATTAGAATCCGACTCCGATATCAAAAAGTCCACTCCCGGTCAAAGTTTCCAAAATTTTCACTTTCGCCATTGCGAGCCAAATTCAACCACGGACCTCCAAATCACAATCCGGACGCGCTCCTAAGTCCAAAATCACCCAACGTAGCTAGCGGAACTATAAAAATTCCAATCCGAGGTCAAATGCAAAAACGTCAAACTTGGCCAACTCTTTCAAATTTAAAGCTCCCTAGTTGAGAATCATTCTTCCAAATCAGTCCCGAATAACCTGAAAACTAAAATCGACGATTCACACAAGTCAAAATACATCATGCGGAGCTACTCACGCCCGTAAACTACCGATCGAAGCGCAAATGTTCAAAACAACCGATTGGGTTATTACAGATAAATATATTTATGGTGGAGTCCTATATGGATAAGATTCTCCAGGAAGCTTAGTTACAATGAAATACTAAATGAACATCCATAATATAACATATTTATAACATTCCCCCGTGGATGTTCATTAAAAGACAATGTACCTCATTAAAATCGTACTAGGAAAAACCCCGTGGAGAAAAATATTCTAGTGAAAGAAAAAGAGTACACATATATAGTAATACGCATAGCTAGTTGCCTCATTAAAAACCCTTATAAGGAAAACCCTATGGGAAAAACCTTAGTAAGGGAAAAAGAGTACAACGCGTATTTTACTCCCCCTGATGAAAACTTTGTTGCAAATATTGAGTCTCCGCATTCCAATCTTGTATACTATCTTGTCAAAAGTTGAAGTTGGTAAAGATTTAATGAATAAATCTACTGTATTGTCACTTGACCGGATTTGCTGCACAATGATATTACCATTCTTCTCGAGATCATGCGTGAAGAATAACTTTGGTAAAACGTGTTTCATTCTATCTTCTTTTATGAATCCTCGCTTTAATTGGGCTATGCATGCAGTATTCTCTTCGTATAATATTGTGGGTTTTTATCACATTCCAACCCACATTTGTCTCGAATAAAATTCATCACTGATCTTAACCATACACATTCCCTACTTGCTTCATGAATAGCTATTATCTCAGCATGATTTGAAGAGATAGCATCAATAAATTGCTTTGTGATGCGCCATGATATGACAGTACCTCCACATGTAAACACATACACGATTTAAGATCGAGCTTTATGGGGATCTGATAAATAACCTGCATTTGCATAACCAGTACGATCAGTACCACCTTTGTTAGCATTAGCAAGATACATAAGTGCACCAATTGCACTGAGATAGAGTATTTCAGGACCAAGGAGTTTCTCATCCTCTTCTGGAATTCGGAACGGATTCTTTTTCACTTCAAGTGACCTAACACCCATTGGTGTACTCAATGGGTGTGCTTTGTCCATGGAAAAGCATTTTAAGACCCTTTCTGTATAGACAGATTGATGGATAAAGATCTTGTCTGATAAATGTTCAACTTGCAGACCGAGACAAAGTTTTATTTTTCCAAGATCTTTCATCTCAAATTCTTTCTTAAGATATTCAATTGCCTTTTGGAGCTCTTCTGGAATTCCAACAAGATTTATGTCATCAACATAAGCTGCGAGTATAACAAATTCTGATGCCATTTTCTTTATAAATATGTATGGACAAATAACACCATTTGTGTAACCCTCTTTAAACAAATATTCACTAAGGTGATTATACCACATGCACCCAAATTGCTTTAAACCGTACAAAGTTCTTTGTAATCTGATTGAATACATTTCACGATACTTTGAACTATATGCTTAAGTCATTTTAAATCCTTCAGGGATCTTCATATAGACTTAATCAAATAAGTCATATAGGTTATGACTTGCATTTATATGGTATGACATCTTCAGGTGTTTGGACTACAGGTCTGATCCTCACAATCGTTTACAATATTGTGAACTATATTGCATCAAATATATCCTCGACGATCATTTTATATCGGTTTCTAAGCGACATAACTTGTTGAGATCTCATCACTTTCTTTATTTTCAGGTAACTGAACTACTGGAGTTTCATGAAATGTTATGTTGTGGGCTCTTCTAGAGCTCATTTTCTCCTCATTATGATCATTTTGATCATTTACTCATATCATTTTTCAAGGATTGTTACCTTTGGAACCGATCGGTTTACTACGCTTTATGCGTGCAGTAAACTTTATCCTTCATGGACTTTAATTTTAATAGGAGCATTTGCAGCTGAAATATGATATTTAATTTTGGATCAATAAATACTTATGATATTTGACTTGAATAATCTTCTAAGTGAGGATTATATTAATGATAATTCGATTCATATAGCATATTTGCCAGCTGTTTATTCCATCACCCAAATGATAGAAAAACTAACACATATCCCCAATCTTCTTTGGGAAACATATATTTGTGCATTGTGGTAGAAATATTAATCATATACCACACATAAAAAGTTATTAGATAGTAAAAATATTTGATTTCTGATCCTAAGCCAATTGTGAGGGGAGTACTTATCATATTTTATTGGTCTGATGCATATAAATGTTGTTGTATGCAATTTAGAAAATCTTAGACCAACACATGAGGCTTTGTTCTCAAAAGCAATAGTTTAGCCATTAATAGGAGGTATTCAGTGCTAAGCTAGCTTGGATATAAACCATAAACTTCAAGATGAACTACCTTGATTTCATAATCTGAAAATTATGCTCTTCATTGAGAAAAGAAATTTCAAATGCCAAACTGCAGGTTGACAATAAACACACATGTAACCATCTCATATATGCATCTATAAGTGGTTCACATGATAAGTGAATGAGCCCATATTCACCTTTTATATATTCCATAATTTAGGGGTCTTAGTACCAACTTTAGATGGTATAATCAATTTATTATGAGAACAAGCAACACAAGAGAATTCTTGAAGAATCTTCTAGTTCTTCAGTTTATGCTTATCTAAATTCTCAAATAGCTCATTTAAAAATGAAAAATGAAAACTTCAAGTTTATCATGGCATGTGCTATCTCTTAGTAATCTTCTGATTTACTGTGGCTACTTTTGTATCATCGAATTTCTGATTTACTGTAGCTACTTTTGCCGCAGTAAAACTTCTAATTTACTGTGACTGTTTTTGCATTAGTAAACTTTTGGTTTACTGTGATACATGATATAGCACAAATGGAAGAATAAGGCGGGTCACTTTTTACATACATATTATTTTATCCTCTATGATTGTGGAAACATGAAGATTTTCAATCTTCCAATCATTTTTAGTCTCAATATAATAGTCATTTGTATTAGTAAACTTCAGGTTTACTGCAACATATGTTTTAATCATAATCATATAATATTAATGACATATTTATATATAAGCTCTTCGAGAGCCTTCGTTTATTATCCATAATCTAAGATTTATCGGACACTACTGGTGTCATGTGTATTCTAGACAAACAACTAGCTCCAAGAGTTGTTGATACATTTTGTACTATCAAATATTGCTCAGACACTTCTGGTATCATGAGAGAAAATGATAATCAAATAAAAATATAAAATAATTGTTTAAGCACAAGAAAACACTCATTCATAATATTTTCCTACTTCAGGAGCAAATTTCAATTGTGTTACTTCTTCTAGAGCAAATTTAAAATGCGAAATATTGAGTATATATTCTCTCAATCATATTACCTCTTATGGATATAGAGTTTAAGTAGATCTAACAATGTTATCCACTTTGTAATCATTTATTAAGATAATTAGGATGAAAATAAATACCAAAATAGATATTGTATATGTAACATATAACCAAGCAAGTGATGATAAAGATATTAAAATATAAGCAAAAGGCTCAAATTAATTTACGCAAATTTGGCCACTCCAAATGTAAGTGACATCTACATCACTACTGCCAAGAAAAGATCACCACCTCAAGAATATAATCTGCCTTATGATACTCGGAATGAACAATATCTAACCACAGACATAAGAGCGTCGCCTTATGTAATGACCCGATCGGTCGTTTTGAGCTCTAGTGCGTTGTTCGACGATTTGAGGCCTTGGGTAGATTCACTTCAGGTATTATGACTTGTACATGTGGTCGGGATCAAATTTCAGGAAGTTCGAAGTTGTTTTGGATAGAAAATTCTAAAATCGGAAGTTGTAAGTTGGAAAATTAACTAAGGTTTGGATTTTTAGTAAACAACCTCTTAATCAGGAATTGAAGATTTCAATGGGTTCGTATGATAATTTCGGACTTGGGCGTATGTTCGGGTCAAGCATCGGATGGCTTGAGAGTATTTCCGCGCTTATTACGGAAGGTTGGCATTTTTGAAGGTTCAATAATTTTATAAGTTTGGGTTGGAGTGTATTTTAATATTATCAATGTCCGTTTGGGATTCATAGAGTGGAAATAGCTCCGTATGGTAATTCTGGTCTTCAGAGCGCATCCGGATGTGGATTTGGAGGTCCATAGGTCATTTTGGGGTCATTTGGCGAAAGTTAGAAATTTGAAGACTTTTGGGAAGTTTGACCGGGAGTGAAATTTTTGATATCGGGTTCGGCTTCCTATTTCGGAAGTTGGAGTAGGTCAGTAATGTCAAATGTGACTTCTGTGCAAAATTTGAGGTCAATTGAACGTGATTTGGTAGGTTTCGACATCGATTATGAAAGTTTGAAGTTCTAAAGTTCACTAAGCTTGAACTGGGGCACGATTCATGGTTTTAGTATTTTTTGATATAATTTTAGGCCTCTAGAAGGTTTGTGTCATGTATTGGGCACTAGTTGGTATTATTGGACGGGGTCCCAGGGGCCTCGGGTGTGGTTCGGGGTGGTTTCGAACCAAGTTTGGCTAACATCCTGTTGCTGGTGCTGGTGTTGTTCTTCGCTCACGCGAAGGGGCTCACGCATTTGAGAATAAGGAGTTTTGGACTGGGCTATTTGTTCTCCGCCTTCGTGATCAGGGAGTCGCATTCACGAAGGTCTAGGCAGTTGAGCTTCGTATTCGCGATTGCCCTCTCGCGTTCGCGTAAGGTAAGATGGGCCTAGGAAGCTTTTGGACTACGCGTTCGCGTGGATAGTTCCGCGTTCGCGACGGTCAGTGTTGGAAAGGCATCGCATTCACGAGGCTGTCTTCGCGATCGCGAAGGAGGAAATTGGGGCTGAAGCAGGTTGTACTTCGCGAGGTGTTCTTTTTTAATTGGGAGTTTGGCCATTTTTATCTCATTTCCTCCATGGAAGCCGACCTAGGAGCAATTTTGGAGAACCATTTTCATCGTCATTCATGAGGTAAGTGATTTCTACTTGTTATGAGTTAAATACAAGGGTTATATATGGATTTAGACATGAAAATTTGTAGAATTTGGGATTTTGAAGCAAAACCTAGAAATTGGTATTTTTGGATTTTGACTACGAAATTGGAAATGCAATTGAGAATAAATTATATATTTAAATTTGTGGTGTTATGGGTAAAATTTATTTTTGAAAATTTTCGGAATCCGGGGACGTGGACCCGAAGGTTGATTTTATCGACTTTTCGAGCGGAGTTGAAAATTATTAAAATTGATTAATTATGGGTATTAGAACACATTTTGATTGATTTGCACATTGTTTGCTTAGTTTTGGATCGTCAAGCATTAGTTTGAGGTGTTAGAGTGGCATTGGAGCCGGATATGGAATTTCGGAGCGAGATAAGTCTCTTTTCTAACCTTGTAAGAAGGAATTAACCCCATAGGTGAACTGATTTAATATGTGCTTCTATTTGTAGGGGGTTACGTACGCATGAGGTGACGAGAGTCCGTATGTTGCTACTAATTATGCTTATGTTCGGGTAGTCTAGGATCCATATCATGTTATACTTGCAATGTTTGCACCTTACTTGCTAATTGAATTGCTTAAATTATATTGGAACTTGATAAAAGAATTGTAAAACGGTAAATTTCATTTACTTAAGTTTTGGAGGGGTTACTTGACCGTTAATGAAAATTGGTGTTTCTTTGAATATTAGCCTCTTAATAATCTTGAATCTATTGTTTTTAATGTATTTTCTCTTCATGTGGAGCGGGCTGAACATCTCGGTAGCATATAGATGCATATATGGTTCGTGTTGTTTGACCCTCGGTAATGCACAATTTATATATTTGTATGTTGGATCGGGCCGTACGACCTCAGCATAATTCGTGCGTAAAACAAAACAAAAACAAATAAATTTCTTGGAGTTCAATTATAATTGATATTGTTACATTGGCTTGAGAGATTAATTTGTTAAATAATGGAAATTAATTTGGGATTTACTATTAGTGAAAGAATTGTTTATTTATTTCTTGTTGTTGAGTTTTCAACTGTATTTATATAATCCAGGCTTAATTTTAAATTTTGGTACTTTATTGTTAGCCCATAGCAAGTATCGAAGCCGACCCCTCGTCACTACTTCTTCGAGGTTAGACTGGATACTTACTGGGTACGCATTGATTTACGTACTCATACTACACTTGCTGCATATTTTGTACAGGTACATATATGTCTAGTGGTCTTGTGGGTGCATAGGCGCGGCTATTGCGTGGACTTAGGTGAGCTGCATCCCATGTTATGAGTCCGTAGCACACAGAGTCTCCATCAAAGTTATTTACATTCTCCTGTCTAAATTGTTTTCCAGACAAATGTTGTATTTTATCATATTTCGTAGTTAATGCTCATGCACTTGTGGCACCGGGTTTTGGGGGTTCCTACTGGGTGTTTAGTATGGTAGTTCACGTTATTATCATTGTTTCACCCTGTAAATCCTATGTCATACTATTTAAATTATGATTTCAAAAGGAATAAAAATGAGTAATTAAGGGAATTAGTCATCGTTGGTTTGCCTGACGATAGCGTTAGGCGTCATCACGACCTATAGTGGATTTTGGGTCGTGATAGCTTGGTATCAGATCATTAGGTTCCTTGGGTATCACGAGTCATGAGAAAGTCTAGTAGAGTCTTGCGGATGGGTACAGAGACGTCTGTACTTATCTTCGAGGGGGTACAGGGTTGTTAGGAGCACTTCCCTTCTTGATTCCTCATCGTGCGATTTGATTCCTTCGAAGCTTATGCCTTTATTTCCTTCCTATTCATTCTTGTACGGTGTTGAGCACTCGTGTCAATTGGGAATCAAGGAGTTGCAGTGGTACTATATACGTGGAGCAGGATATTTCTCCTTGCTATATATTTGAACCTAACTCTTGGGATCTCCAGTCTGCTAGGTAGAGTTACCGCTATGTTGACTTGTCCTAGGCCTTAACTCTATTCCCTTCGATGATCTTTCAACTGCCTCTCTAGATAGGCCTTTTGTAAGTGGATCCGACACGTTATCTCTTAACTTTACGTAATAAAGTGTGATAATAAAGTGAACATGCGGACCCGCTCTCTGACTGTAGAAACCAAAACAGGTGCATGTCTGGACCAAATCACTGAATCTAACGGCATACTCTTACACCGACATAGTTCCCTAGCGCAGCTGCTCAACTCTGCGCGTCATGCTTCCAGAAGGGTCTGGGGAACAAACTCTGAAAACTGAGTCCATGAAAGTGAAGTTGCATCTGTCGAACTACCCAACTCATACGCTCGCCACCACTAATATGCGGTTCCCTTAAGCTGGACTGTAGTAAAAGCAACCCCACTCGTCTCCACAATACCCATAGTGTGGAGAATATGGTATCACTCCCCTAGGAACCCATTCGCATCCTATGAATCCAAACCACTGAAAGTAAGAGGGTGATACTTCTTGAACCTCTCAAGTCTAAGTTGTTCTTTTTCAAATGTTGTTGTCCAAACCACAGGCTGAACTGCGATAACATGCCATGTCATCATGACACCTGGAACCTGACCAATATGGAATCGCTGCTCCGGAGTACAGGTTTTTGGAGTCTGAGCTCCTCCCCCAATCTGTGAAGTAGCTGATGCAACCGGAATCAACCCCGCCTGAGACAATGTACCAAACATGCTCAGGAACTGTGCCAAAATCTCCTAGAGTCCTGGGGTAACAACAGGTGCCTCCGGTACCTGTCCCCCAACAGGAACTACTGCGGCGCTTCAGCTGTTGCTCTGACAGGTGCTCTGGCTGTAGCACGTGCTCCTCTTCATCCTCAGCCTTAGCCCTTAGCAACACCGGCTCTGGGGGCAGTGTCGTCGGTAATTGCAGCTCATGTCCTCACCATTTGTGAGAGAATATAATGACAAAGGTTCAAACCCTGAGATCAATAAACTCGTATGATAGGAATGAAAGAAGTGAAACTGCCCTAATAGTTCTGTAGCCTCTCGAAGATAAGTACAAATGTCTCCGGACCGATTCTACCGAGTTTGCTAGAAAGTCCCTAAATGCAAGTGTTCGTAATAGAATTAAATAGTACAAGTACAATAACAGAAGGTGACTCCGAGGCCCGTGAATGCGACGACATGTTTACTTTGAGTCTCCACAGTAGTGCTTGACCAACTAGCTAATAATAAACAATAACTGAGGCACCTGGATTTGCACAAAAACGTGCAGAAGCATAGCACGAGTACACCACAATGGTACCTAGTAAATATCAAGACTAACCTCCGTGGAGAAATGACGAGGGACAGTCAAGATACCTACCGAACTAAACAACCTGAACAAGTATGAAGGTGAACTAACATAGAAATAATATTAATATAAAGCTAAGCAGGATAAGGAATACAAAATAATACTTGCAATGATACACTAGTAACAACAATGTTCAATAGGAAGCAGCCAGGTAATAATGTTGTAGAGTAAGCTAATCATAGTCTAAGTCCGGTGAAACCAAATAAAGTAAAACCAGCAAGAACTCAATAAGAACAACCACTTTCACACTAGATTTATTCAGGCATTTCCATGAGGTACCGAACCTCATAATCACAGATCACGAGTCCCAATTCATCAACCCTAAGCACTTGGCATCTTGTGCCCACATTACAGCTCATAACCGCACGGACGACTCATGTGCCAATTAAACAATCCTCACACAGAAGGCAAGTAGACAAGAGTAAGTATAATGGTCAATAATGTCAGGATTCATCTTCTAAAACCGATATGGGTGATGTAATTATGTGTATGCTTGTGTAAGTGTTCTACCACAATTCAAGTCAACAAATAAAAGTAGAGAAAATAAATGACACATAAGAAATGATCACCACAAAATGTACAGTGTAACAAAGACAACAATGAAGTTGAAGCAACGACTAGCACAACAACATTAGCTACATAGAACTAAGCAAATAGTGCACACGGAGGAAGACAATTAATAGTATTCTAAGAAGACAACAATCAAAGACAAGTACAAAAGAATGGGGAACTAATAATAAGAAGAGCCCTACCGAGGTACCGCCGCGTAGTCTCAAATCATAAAATAAATCACAAATGTTATTATATCACCGCGAGAGCCTTTACATTTAGTTTTGGAAAATCATTTTTCCCGAAATAACTTCCCGCATTTTAGCCCACCTTATCACATCGCATGGCTTCTAGTAGTTCCCCTACTAGCTACGCGTTTCAAGCCCACCTTATCTCACCGTATGCATTTCAACACTCAGACCTTATACCACCGCAAGCGTGTCAATAATAACAACAACACGACAGAATTATCATGCAACACCATAACAACAGAATGACAAAAACCTCGTGCAAACACAATAACAACGGCACGACAGAAACCTCATGCAAATAACATAACAGTTATCTCAACAATAACACGTATGCCAAAACACAACAACTCAGATAAATGATTTCACAATATGTGCCCACATGCCAAAATATTTCCTCAAAATAGTTTCAATATCACAACCATGCATAGCCCTTTTTTCAACAACACTGAATACAACAACAACAACAACAACGATAATAATACGAGAATACGACAAGTAAATCACTCAGGAACTTCAAAACACAATGAAACAGAAGAACGAGCCCACAATGAAAGGCACAACATGGAATAATGGTTTCAACAAGAATAGCTCAACAAGGAAGAGATAATGTGTAGCTATGATTCCACCAAAGTACAAATCAAGGATAAGTGGGATAACATGAATCAATGATTCATAATAAGGATAAGTCAACAATGATAAGGGATAACAAAACTTCATTTAGGGTTGAGCAAATATGGAAGAGATACAACAAATTTAATTAAGGATAAGAAGATTATGAAAAAGATAATAATAACTTCAATCAAGGATAAACAATTACGGAAAGGATATAATGGCAATAAAAGAGACACCAACTTCAGTTAAGGCACATAAGAGTTTAATCAGCAATAAGGGTAAAACATGAAGCAATTGCTTTCAAATAAGACACGTAAGGGTGAATTTAGTAAATGGGGAATTTAACATGACAAAATAACTTCATATTTAATGGATATAAGAAACTAAGAGCCCTAAACAGTCAAATTTCCATAAATAAGCCCGAGTACGTACTCGTCACCTCGCGTACACGACCTTCACATGACACAATTAGCACAAGTGACTCAAATCCTAAGGGGTAGTTCCCCCACACAAAGTTAGGCAAGATACTTACCTCAAGGAAGCTAGATCGATACTCTAAAATGACCTTCTCGATTGAAACAACCTTCGGACGCCTCAAATCTATCCAAAATAACTTCAATTCATAAATAAAACTCATAGAAAATAATTCTGGATAATAAAGCTTCAATCTTTAACAAAAACTAAAAAGACAACCCAAAAGTCAACCCGTGGGCCTGTACCTCGGAACCCGATAAAATTTACAAAACTTGAATATCCATTCCGATACGAGTTCAACCATACAAGAATTACCAAATTCCGATATCAATTCATCCTTCAAATTGCCATTTTATATTTGTGAAATGTTTTCTCAAAATCCTCATTTTCCCCAACTCAAACCACTAACTAAAAGATAAAAATAAAGACGAAATCACGAAATATAATAAATTTCGGGTGAAGAACACTTACCCCAATGATTTGCTTGAAAAACCCACGAATAATTGCTCAAATCCGAGGTCTACAACTCAAGATATGGCCAACCCTCGATTTTGGAAAATATATTATGCTGCCCAGGTATTTGCACATCGCGATCGCGAAGAAGGAATAATGACTGCCATAAAAATTCACTACATGATTATGAACAAATGCATGTGAACGCGAAGAAGGGAACAACTGCTTCCCCAAGAAGTGAACTATGCGATCACAAACGAATGCATGTGATCGCGAAGGAGAAGAAAAATACCAGCTGCTAAGACTGTGCTACGTGAATGCAAAACTATGAGCGCGAACGCAAATGCTAAGAAGGAGGATACACATGTACACGATCGCAGGCTACATCATGCGAACGCGAAGAGGAAAAAGGACCAGCCCACCAAACAACCTTCGCGATCGTGGTTACACCTACGCAATCGTAGAGAAGGACACCAGATACTAGAAATGCAGTATTTCACAATATAAGAAAATGGCCAGTAGCCCATCCGAAACACGCCCGGGGCTTCCGGGACCCCGTCCAAACATACTAACAAGTTCCATAACACAACAAGGACCTACTCAAGTCCTAAAATCACATAAAATAACGTCGAAACTAAGAATCTCACCTCGAATCGAACTTATGAACATTCAAATCTTCCAACTTCCAAAACTCGTGCCGAAACATATCAAATCAACCCGGAATGACGTCAAAATTTGCATGCAAGTTCAAAATGACATAAATTAGCAAATCCAACGCCCAGAATTGTAATCTGAGCCCGATATCAACAAAGTCAACTCCTGGCCAAACCTCTTAACCTTCAAAAACTTCAACTTTCCAATTTTTGCCAAAATGCATCAAATTACCCTACGGACCTCCAAATCCAAATACGGATGCATGCCTAAGGCCAAAATTACCATACAAAGCTATTAGAATTATCAAAATGCCATTTCGGAGTCTTCTACACAAGGTCAAAACTCTGGTCAACTCTTACCGCTTAAGCTTCTAAAATAAGAATCCTTCTTCCAAATCAATCCCGAATCATTCAAAATCCAAACTCAGCTACGCATGCACTTCATAACACATAATACAAAGCTGCTCGAGACCTGAAGCCACCGAACTGAATGTTAATCCTCAAAATGATCGATCGGGTCGTTACACTATCTGTGGGGACCTTCGGTCTTATTTGATCGTGTGACGAATAACGTTGTTCCTCTTCTTCATCGGGAAATTGGGGGTAACCCAATCCCCGATGTTATCGGTACACAGATAGTCTCCTCGCTTCTCGGAGAGTAGATTATAGGAATGATGAGAAGTGACTATGAACCAGGTTCCTTCCTTCGCACACCATAATCAAGTTGACGAACTGCAACGTCCCATCAGTCATGTCGCTTTGATTTTGGACATGCGTCAACCGCCGGTTGATCATCCTCAGCAGTTACCAAATTCTATATGCCATGCATTCATTATTCCCTTCCTATAAAAGCTCCGATTTCCTTTTTTGCACCTTTTTACTTTTTGATTTTG
This sequence comes from Nicotiana otophora, assembly GCA_000715115.1. Classification (NCBI taxonomy): domain Eukaryota; kingdom Viridiplantae; phylum Streptophyta; class Magnoliopsida; order Solanales; family Solanaceae; genus Nicotiana; species Nicotiana otophora. Next base: position 114,747 of record AWOL01S0003265.1, on the reverse strand, counting down.
AACCTCCTTGAGTTACCCTTGAGTTTTCATCTGTTTATTAATCATTCAAATCTTCATAACCTATTCTTTACATCTTCATAGCTTCATATTTTATCTTTAAACATTCATACTTTACCTTCAAATCTTCATTCCAAATCTTCAAACCTTTATACCAAACCTTCATATTCTCAGATAGAGATGGCCAATACTTTGAAATCGGTACCCCCAAAATAATGCACCTTCGACATCTTCCCCGGCTGCTGGCATCGAGGAAGCACTTTTGGTAGTGTCCCCGGGACATCCCTTTATAGATTTCATCCTAGGAGGCTACTCCATAGATAACGATTTTAAAGTCAAAAAAGCCTCTGCACAAGAAGACCGAGGTGAGGAAGCATGGAGGTATGTTTTCTCCATCACTGAGGAGACAGTCGAAGTAGTCCGAGAGGAATTTAAATGGGTAGGCAAAGACATAGTCGTTCCCAGTCCCAATGAGGATATCACGACACATGTGGAAGGATATTTAAGCGTTTATACATATTCTTTCACGTTCATCCTATAAATACGGTGATCCTCGAGTTCTGCAAGATGTACAAAATCTACCTCAGGTAGATTCATCCATATTTTTGAATGATCATGACCCTTCTCCATCACTTCACTAATAACACGGAGGAGCCTCGATTCACGGTCGACCACCTGCTCCAGGTTTACAACCCCCGAATCTTCCAAGGGGGGTTAATCAAACTTGTTCATTGGGCAAAGAAAGCTCACTTCTCCTATATGGACGAGGACAGGGACCGAGGCTGGCAAGGTAGGGTTGTTCGGATAAAGACTGACGACCTTATTCCTTCCTAGCTTTTGTAGTTCCCTGAGAAGTGGAACCCAAAACATAAACCTAATTCCTCTTAAGTATCTACTCTGCTTTCTAATTATTTTCTTACTTTGACATGCACCTGTCGTCCATGTCCCTAATGCGGTCCTGTATTTCAGTGAGTGTGTTAAGGGAATATGCAAGCAACTCACTTACTCCAAGTGTGAGTGGCGTAAGCTCTCCAAATGCAAGTGAGAGGCTCGTTATAACGGTGAGTGCTCATCTTTTTTGGTTGAATCTTTATTTTGGGTCGTTTTTATTATGTCATTGCTATGACTGTCTTTTTTCTCACAAATTTGCCCAACACCACAAAACTTCGGGAAATAGTTGATGTTGTGGCCTTGACCCCGTCTACAAAGCCCTCTGCTTCTCTACAACCCATTGTTGAACTCGATGCGAAGAAGGAGGAGAAAATAAAGAAGACGAAAAGATCTCTTGACTCCTCGAACGCTCATGCCGAGGCTAAAAGGAGGAAAATGATCGTGCTCAGGGTCAGAAAGAGCACCAAAAAGGCCTCCGGTGCACGGGTCCCATATTTTGAGACTCTTCATCAGCTTAAGGATTTTCCCGAGGACGATGATGGCATGGAGTTCGTCAGTCACGACCTGATTAATGTCGATCTGTAGTTGGTGGCCTAGGAAAGGGATGCGCGAAAGGCTGAGTCCCCCTTAGCTCGGGGGCTCGTTGAAGATCAAGTAGGTACTACTTCGCATGAGGCCCCTCTGGTCCCGAGAGTAGTTTCTCCTGAGGATAACGTTTTCATACACATTCAAGAATCACTACCTCGGTTAGAGGTAGATTTAAATGAAGCTCGGACTGCCGAGGAGAAACCAACCGACGCATCCCGAGCTGTGGATGATTCCCTCAACTCATTTTTAGAGGGCTTGGACATGGCATGCTAGAGGATTACTTTGGCTTAGGCCACCTGGAGATCCCAAAAAGGGTTGTGCAACCAGGAGCAGGTGAGCCAAGTTCGAGTTTGAAGCGGGAGAAGCAGTTTCCGGCCCCAAGCGCGGACCTTGAGCGAAAGAAAACGGTCATGTTCACAGTGCCGAGGGATACCAGCATGCTGTCCGAGCTAGTCGGAGTGTCCAGCTATCTCCGTTCCTTGGTAACTAAGGAAGACCGTGTAAAGATGAACAAGGTAGATGGGCCAAGTTTCTTCAGGTATCCTAACTATTTTATTTCTATATTTCTGGCCTCGGTGCATCACCATGAAATCTTTTACCGGTCTAGGATGGAGGTGAGTCACCTCGAGTTCGAGCTCATGGAGCAGGTTTGGAGAATATAAATGTACAAAGCTCTCTGTGAGTAGAAGGATGAAGTCCTTAGGGACATAGTCAACCCCTCTACCCTCCAAGCCGAACTGAAGAAAGCCCAAAAGGAGGCTTCGAAAGCGAAAGAAAACCATGCCCTTCTAGTTGAAAATGTAAAATCTCTCGAGATCGATAAAGAGAGTTTAAATGCAAATGCTAACGCCGCAATCTCCCAGGTCTAGGAGAAAATAACCTTGCTCGGCTAGCTTAGATCTCAAATGGACTAGGTCAAGGATTCAGCTAACGAGTTGAGAAGAAAAATGGATCTCCTAGCATCGGAACAGGATGCCATCAAAGAGGACTTGGCATCGGTCAAAGTGTAGTTCCGGGTGATGAGAGAAAAGACCGACAAATGGTCTCGACTGAACAAGGAGCTACGAGAGCAACTTTCCTCGGTCGTTGCTGAATATGAAGCTCTCGGCCAAGAGTATATGATGCTGAAGTCCAGGTTAGAGGTGGCTTTGAATGAGGTCTTAGTAGCCCAGGACATGTTGGCCCAATACAAGACTGCTGTCGAGATAGTCGAAGCTCGTATTATAACGAAGGCTGAGTACGTGAAGTAGCTATCTTGGAGGAAACTCTCGAGGAGATCCAAGACCAGGGGGTCGACTTAGCAGCCGGTATCGAAGAGTCCAAGAGGCTCGAACCCGAGGCTAAAGCAAATTACCAGCCCGAGGGTTCGGGTAGCGAGCTGGGCTCCGATGAAGACTAAGCAGTAAATGCCTTAGCTTATTTTGTCTCTTTTTTTGTATTTGTACTCTTTGTACTTTGGGGCCGTTTTACCGCGCCTTTGTAAATACCTTTTGGTTTATATATATATATATATATATATATTCCTTCGACTACATATCGTGTTGTTTAACTTTTCTGCATTTGTTTATGTTTAGGACTTAGGATATGTAACTTTGTGTCTCATTCTTAACATATCATCAATGACTTAGCGTAAAATTTAATATTGCTTAAATTGTTCAGCTTCCAAAGTCCAAATAAGGCATGTGTCAAGTAGCGACTCCGTGTTGCTTTGACTTTGGAGGATTCGATATCAAATAAAATGGAGTCTTTATTAAAATATTCGAATGATTAATTTGGACACAATTATTTTTTGTCGAAGGTGGATCTTTTCATGGTCGTAATTCGAGACTAATTGACTTGACCAGATTGGACGTAATTTCTTGTGGATTTAAAATGTGTAAGGACCTTACTCTTTATGTGTAAGATCTCAGACATCTCTGAGTTGCTTATACATCGTTATCGAAGCTCCGATGTCTTTGTATTTTAAGTTAGTCGTGACCTTTCGTATTTAGGCCCTGCCTTGTAGGCTCAGTGCCCTTGGTGACCCATAGGCTTAAGGGTCTTTAGGTGGTCGTGCATGGTCTCATTAACTCTTACTGCCTTCGGGGTTTAATGCTCCCGGTTAATGGTGGCTCGTGAGCCTAGGAGGCTTTAAACCCAATATTCATTCCAAGTGACATAATGATAACGCTGCTCATACGAACGTGAATCTATGAAGCATAGAAGGCGAATTTCTCATTTTATTACTTTAAATATAGTGTAAGTAATCGAAGATACAAAAGCTATCCACCATGGAGTGAACGAGCTATGTGGGCACGGTTCATTCGACCATTCGACCCTTACAATAAATCCTATTATTCAAGCCTTGGATTTGAAGTCGAATAGAATTGCCTTCTAATTTTTCGAGCTTAGATCTTCGGTTCTTGACTCAGGATGTGATAGTCCCCTAGTACTCGAAGCTGAATTTTGAGGGCTTGAGTACTATTGATCCAATACGGGAAATTTGCAGTCCCCGACCAGTCTTCAAAACTAGAGTAGCACACTTATTGTTTCCTCATTAAAAATCTTGCCCTAAAACCCACTTCGGAAAAAGATCGGTCGGAGGAAAAAAGAGTGCAACACGTGCTTTCAGGCCTAATCCTTGGACTTGACTTCGATTGAGTACCTGCATGGGTTAGTTCAAAGCGTAATAAACCTTAAATGTTTTTTTATATATTTATAGCTTAGCAGTAATACCGCTGTAAGTGTGCCACATTCCAGTTGTTTGGCAGTTGTACACTATTGCTAGACTCAAGCTAGTACGAGCCTTTCTCGGTTATGCCGGTGACTCTGTACGATACCTCCCAGCTAGGGCTTAGTTTCCTGTCATTCGGGTTCTTGGTATGCAATATGACTTTCCTCAATACCAAGTCCCCGATTTGGAAGTGTTGAAGGTTTGCCCTTCGATTGTAATATCTTCCCATTCACTACTTTTGGGCTGCTAATCGGACTAAGGTGGTTTCTTGCCTTTCATTTGCTAAATTTAGACTTATGGCCATGGCCTTGTCTTTCGATGTCTTCGTAGTATATCAGAACCTTAAGCTCAGTTCTCGTACTTCTATCAGAATCAAAGCCTTTGCATCATAGACAGAAAGAACAATGTTTCACCTATACTTGACCTCGAATTTGTTCGATATGCCAGTAGCAACGCGGGCATAATTTCTTTTCACTTTTGGTTTAAGTCGGTCAATCTTTTCTTCAAGTTCTATAGTATTATTTTGTTTGTTGACTCCGCTAGATAGTTCACACTCGGGTGATAAGGGGTTGATAAAATCCTTTTGTTTTGGTGATCTTCAAAGAACTTTTTGGCCTTGCTGCCAATGAATTATCTCTTATTATCACACGTAATTTCGGTTGATTTCCCAAAACTGAATATTATATGATCCCAGATGAAGTCGATAACCTCATTTTATCTAAGTTTCTTAAATGCATGTGCTTCAACCCACTTGGATAAATAATCGGTCATGAGCAAGATGTACTGAGCTTGACCGGGTGAAGCAGCCCCCCCGATTTGTAGATCATTGTGGCATGCCTTTTACATTCGTTGCATTTTTTAACAAAGTTCTTCGCATCCTTTTCCATTTTGTTCTAGTAATATCCGACCCTGTTCAATTTTCTAACAAATGATTTCGCACTTGAATGGTTTTCGCAAATACCCTCGTGGACTTCCCCATCACGTAATCGGTCTCCCAAAGCCCCAAGCATCTAGCTAACGATCAAAAAAACAACATTCAGTAGAGTTGTCCTTCAACTAAGCTGAACCTGGCAACTTTAGTTCAAAGAGACCTTGATTCTTTGGGATCCGATGGCAGTTTCCCTTTCTGAAGGTCATCTATGTATTTGTTTCTCCAATCCCAAGTAAAACTTGTTAAGCTTACTTTGATGTGACCTTCTTCTATCACTGAGCTCATTAATTGCAGTATCGTTCCGGAATTGAATTCATCGGAGTCGACTGATGATCCTAAATTAGTCAATGTATCAGCCTCACTATTCTAATCTTGGAACACATACTGTAACGTCCATTGTTTGAATTGATGTAACACCACTTGTAATTTATCTAAGTATCTCCGCATCTAGTCTTCCTTAACTTCGAACGTTTCGTTAACTTGGTTAACAACAAGTAGGGAATCGCACTTGGCTTTGATTACCTCAGCCCTCAGGCTTTTAGCCAGTTCTAAACCTGCAACCATAGCCTCATATTTGGCTTCATTGTTAGTCAATTTCATAGTTTTAATAGATAGCCTTATTATATTACTCGTGGGTAGCTTTAGTATGATTTACAACCTGAACCCTTACGCGTTGGAAGCACTATCCGTGAATAGGGTCCAAACCCCGAAGCTAGTCCTCGGGGCAAGTAGTAATTCTTTATCGACCTCGGGGATCAAGGCCGGTGTGAAATCGGCCACAAAGTCTGCCAAAACCTCAGACTTTATAGTTGTTCGAGGTTTGTATTCAATATCATACCTGCTAACCTTTATGGACCCTTATGCTAGCCGGCCTAAGAGCTCGAGTTTATGCATAACGTTCTTTAATGGATACGAGGTCATGACACATATAGGGTGACATTGAAACTATGGTTTTAGTTTCCTAAACGCACTTAACAATGGGTCGTGATGTGGATACCTCGTTTCGGCATCACCTAGGGTTCTACTAACATAATAAATGGGAAATTGTGTACCTTCTTCTTCCCAGACAAGGACTCCACTTAAATCTATTTCGAAAACTGCCAAGTAAAGGTACAACTGCTCGTGCACTTTCGGGGTGTAAAAAAAAGAAGGGCTTGCTAAGTATTGTTTGAGTTCCTCCAAATCCTTTTAGCACTCCGTGGTCCAGTAAAAGTCACTCGTTTTATTTAGCAATGAGAAAAATCAGTGGCTTTTGTTCGATGACCTAGAAATGAATCAGCCCAATGCGACTATATGTACAGTCAGCCTTTGCACTTCCTTGACGTTGTTGGCCACGGTGATATCTTCTATGGCTTTTATCTCATCCGGGGTGATCTCTATTACCCGGTTAGATACCATGAATCCGAGAAACTTTCCCGAGCCAACTCAGAAGGCACACTTCTTCGGGTTCAGCTTCATATCATATTCCCTCAGTATGTCGAAGGTTTCCTATAAATGTTTCAAATGGTCCTCTTCTCGCAGGGGCTTAACTAATATATCGTCAATATAAACCTCTATTGATTACCCTATTTGTTCCTTGAACATTCTACTAACTAGGCATTAATACGTGGCACCAGAATATTCTAACCCAAATGGCATTACGTTATAACAATAATTGTCGAACTTAGTTATGAAAGAAGTTTTCTCTTGGTCATCTGGGTCCCTCCATATTTGAATGTACCCAGAATAGGCATCGAGAAAGCTCAGCGTCTAATGCCATGTCATCGCATCGATTATTTGGTCGATGTTAAGCAAAGGAAAGGATTCCTTTGGGCATGCCCAATTCAAATCCTTGTAATATATATACATGCTAAGTTTGTTTCTTTTTTTAGGTACGACGACTACATTAGCTAGCCAGTCCGAATACTTAAAACCCTGAATGAAACCTATTTTTAAGAGTTTTAGATACCTCGTCTTTGATGAATGCGTGCTTGACTTCGGACTATGGCCTCCTATTCTGTTTAATCGGATGGAAATTCGGGTCCAAACTCAATTTGTAAGTTGTATCTCGGATGGGATTTCTATCATATCTAAGTGTGACCACGCAAAATTATCAGCATTAGCTTTTAGAAAATCAATGAGTTTTTTCCTGAGCTCGGGGGTTAACCCCATGCCTAGATATACCTTTCTATCCAACAGGTACTTGAACAATATGACTTGTTCGAGTTCCTCGGATGTTGACTTGGTGGCATCGGTGTCATCAGGTGCTACGAAGGATCTCGGGACCCTGAAGTCATCTTCCTCGCCTATTGGACGTTCCTTATATTTTTTCAGCCCGGTTGGGTCCGAGACCTGTGATTGCTATTTGGTGCCTTTCTCTCTGATTAGTCCCTAAACTTTTGATGTTGTGATCGCGGGTAACGGGATCACTTCCTCGATAACGAACATATCCTTTGTGTCTGGTTGTTCCCCATAGACCATTTTGATTCCCCCCGGGGTTGGAAATTTAAATTCTTGATGCAAGGCTGACGGTACCGCCCTCATGCTGTTGACCCACGATCTCCCAAACAAGGCATTGTATCTCATATCTCCCTCGATCAAATAGAACTTCATCTCCTGGGTGGTTCTGGTTGTGTTGACGGGTAGTGTGATTTCACCCTTCGATGTCTCGCATGCCATATTGAACTCGTTTAGTACTCAAACTGCTGGTACAATCTGATCCAACAGCCCCGGTTGTTCCACGACTCTCTATCAGATGATGTTGGCCGAACTACCTAGATCAATTAACACACACTTAACTCGAGATTTATTAATAAGTACAAATATTACTAATGCATCGTTGTGAGGTTGAATGATGCCCTGGGTGTCGTAGTCGCTTAACAAGATGGCTCCTTCCGGGACATAATCCCGAGTTCATTTTTCTTTTGTGATGGAAACTTTGGTGTGTTTTACCATTGATCCTTGTGGAACGTCTACTCCTCCAATAATCATATTTATTATATGTTGATGTTCTTACTGCTCGATCTATTTGTTGGCGTCCCTTTTTTGAAATACATTTAGCCCGCTCAATTAGGAATTCTTGAAGATGACTATTGTTTAACAGATGAGCCACTTCCTCCCTTAACTGCCTGACAATCCTTGGTTTTATGTACGTGATTACCGTGATACTTGCATATCAAATTGTGATATCTTTGTGCAAGATCGGATTGGAGTGGCCTCGGCCACTTGCTCTCTGTGATGCGACCAATAGCTGACATTATACCCTCTGCATCTGCGTTGTAGTTATATGCAGATAGACTCGAGGCATTTTTAACCCCGTGTAAACGTTAAAAAAACTGTTTCTATGTACCAAACCACGATTTCTTGAACCCTAATCATTTCTTCTATCATTCCTGGTTAGATAACGACTGAGTCTGTTCCTCCTTCTATATGAGTTTTAAGGATGGTATCGATCTTGGCGTGACCTCGACTCCTGTTCCGCCATTCTTTTAAACTTGTCATTTGATTTATTTGGATAAACCGACTCCGAGGGAGCCCCTAGTTGGTCATACTCAACTCTAATCTTTGACTGATACCTGTTGTGGACATCGGCCTAGGTGGCCGCTGGGTTCTCTACCAAATTGTACTTCAAACATAACCGAACTTTGGGGGTTGAGTCCTTGAATAAATTCCTGAATGACCCAATCGTATGCAACCGGTGGCAGGTTTATTCATTCCATCTGGAACCTCGACACGAATTCCCTAATCATATCATTGTCCTTTTATTTGGCTTTTAACAAGTCCCATTTCCTCGTCTTACCTTTAATAGCGCCGGCGTGGGCTTTAACTTTGGCATCTGCAACATAGCAACTGCATCAATAGAATTTGGAGGTAAGTTATGATACCATATCATTGCTCCCTTGGACTAGGCTTTCCCGTATTTCTTCAGCAACACCGACTTGATCGCATCATCCTCGAGGTCGTTGTATATTATTGCACACGTATAGGAGGTCATATGCTCGTTTAAATCTGTGGTCCCGTTGTATTAGGAATATCGGGCATTCAAAATTGGCTTTGGTCCTGCACTCAGGGGGAATGGTTTCTGAATAAACTTTTTGGAGTCCGGTCCCTTCAACATCGGAGGTGCTCCCGGGATCTGATTGACCCTCAAGCTGTAAGTTTCTACTTTTTAGTTGTTCGCCTCTACCTTCTTTTCGCAAGATTCCACCCGCTATGTCAGTGAACCGAGCATTTTCATCACCTTGGAAGTTTCCTCAAGTTTTGATCCGTCGGGTTCCGTGACAATCTATTCTTCCCATTGGCTGTCTTCTCGGGTTCAGCCACATTGTGTGCGTGATGTTTACTCTGCAGTTGCGCTATGGAAATTTGTTGAGCTTGCAACATTTCAAAAATCAAGTGCAAGCTAACTCCATCGCCTCCCGCTTCGGGTACCTCGCGAGCCGATGGCCGGGGTGCTTCGTGAATGTTGTTATCAAGATTGGTCAGTAAGTTGACGTTGATAACAACCTGTAAATTGGCATCGACTGGGTCAGCGATCAGAACTCTATTGAGGTCGATAAGGGGTACCATGTTGTTTGGTACCACGTTATTAGTTTCGCCGTGGTAGCCTGATTCGGCATCAACACTTAAGTGACCAGATTGGGAGTTTGACATACTAAATAACCCTTAAATCAAACATAAAAGAACAAGTATAAAATAGAGTGCGTTATAAGGTTCGTATAATTTACCACTATTATCCTTAGCCCCACGGTGGACGCCAGACTGTTACCTTTAAAATGAAAAATAATTGAATTTGTATACGGTTTAAAGGATACATGATTTAATTTAATTCGAACGATTGAATAACAATAAGTAATTGAATTAAAAAGGAGATAACATGATCAAACCAAACACGATGAAGTATCTAAGCCTGGCGTTAAATTCTAATGCTAAAGACCGGCTCCAATCGAACTCTCAGAATGGAGCTCGGATGCAACTGAATGGATGAACAACTAAAGAACTTTTGAATAATTGTTAAAATACAAAAATGAACTTTAATGCTTTGATATGCGTGCTAACAGTGACCCAAAAAATAAAAAGGTTCCCTTCTTTATACAGTAGAAGAGTTTTAACCCTAATACAGATCTAAATAAGGTAAAAATCCTTCCCTTCTTAGTTTTCCAAGAAAACATGATCCGCAGTTAATATCGGGCGTGATTCGTGACATAATATCCTGTTGATGGCGGATATTCCGGCTCCTTGTTTTCCCTCTTTAACCGCCTTCCCATTAACCTCGATTCCACATTTCCCTCGAGCTCGAGTCTCCCTATGTCTGGCCATGCTCGATTCCCGACGTATCATTCACGCACCCCCGTCTCCATCTGTGGGGACCTTCGGTCTCATTCGATCGAGCTTGTGACGAATAACATTGTTCCTCATTTTTTCATCGGGAAATCGGGAGTAACCGTATCCTTGATTTTACCCGTACACAATAAGTATTTTTAGTTTCTTTTGTTTTCTCTCACGCACCTAAAATAGAGTATATTTATGCTCTTTAACACATCAACGTCCGGGAGTAAAGAGAAAAAGGCTAAAAAAAACTAAAAGTTTCATCCCAATAGTATATATTGGATGACAAAATTAATAGTATATGAAACCGAATGGTCTGCTATGAACAAAACATTTTTGGATTACAATAAAGGAAGAATTTTCTTTCAGATTTTCCTTCTTTGTGTGATTTTCTACAGCGATTCTAAACAAGTTGTCCTCTAATTTTCTTTCTTTGTCTTATCCATTCTCCTTCATATTGTGGTACAATTTCTATTTACTTGGGGGTAATATGTCTATTCAAAAATATATAAATTATGAAAACTTAGAGCCTTTTCTTTTTAATTTTCCCTGATCATTTTGTAATATAATTTACCTTATTGAGGGCAAGATATTATTCACCAAAAACAAAAAGATACTCTGTATGTTTCGTATTGAAGGTTCGCACCTCTTTCGTAATACATTCCTAAATAATACTTTCTTTGTTCTATTTATGTGAAAGTATTTGACTGAACATAAATTTATAAATTAAAGAAAGCATTTTGATAGTGCAGCTGACCTTCTTGTGTCACGAGTGATGTCAAACCTCCTTCTTGTCTTCTATTCCGGGAAGTGGAAGTCAACTATATGTGAAGTACCAAAATAATATCTTTTTAAAAGGAAGGATAGCAAGAATTTCACTTGTCTTTTCATTTTCTTTCTCCTTATAAAACAATAACTGGACCCTTTATATCATGTAGATCTTAATATGTTATGTCATTAAAGGTAAAATAAAAATACTAAAATAAATAAATTATAAAAAAGAAAGAAGAAAACTTAACCTAAATAGTCGTCCACCAACCTGCTTAAACTAAATATAATTGGTAGATATATAAAATGTGTATAATTAATGTATAATTTGTGTCACGGCCCAATTTCACCTATAAGTCATGATGACACCCAACATCATAGCTAGGCAAGCCAACTAGTGAATTAAACATATATTTCCTCTTTTAATAAATTTTCGAGTAATTAAACTCTCCTTGCTTGCAAGATTTAAGGAAAATAGAAAGTCTATTTAAATAAAAAATAAATTAATAAATTTCAACCCATAATTCTTCTAAAGTGTGTGCCAAGACCTGGTGTCACAAGTGTATGAGCATCTAGTAGATTGTACAAAATTCTATATATTGTCTGAATATATAATAGACATAATACAAATACAAGAAGATGCATTAGGTGTTGCGGAACGGCTCAGAAAGGCAGCTCACCAATAGGCCTCGATATAACTTGGGTGCACACCGGTAGGACCGCCTAAAGTTCCTGTCTCAGATCCTACACAAAAAATGCAGCACGTGTAGCATGAGTAGGTAAACAATGTGTACCTAATAAGTATCAAGTCTAATCTCGAATAAGTAGTGACGAGAGGTCGACTTTGACATTCACTATGGGTCAATAATATTAAAATAGAAATATTTAAATAAACATGGTTTATGTGAATAACAATAATTTTCTTAACCGGCGGAAATAAATAATTCTTTCAAAATTCAATAATTTTCAATAAATCATTTATCTTCACAAGCTGCAATAAAATGTCAATGTATCGTGTAATTTTTATTATTAAGCACGATTTATGCCGAGGTCGTACGGCCAAATCGAGAGTGTCGTGTACACTGCCGAGGGACATACGACACGACCTATAGATGCATTTATCTACTGCCAAGGCGTTCGGCCATCTCCACAAGAAGAGAAGGAATATTTTATAAGTATTTGACTTAAGCATTTTTAATAATTTATATCCAAAGTAATACAAATTTCGTTAACAACCTTTCAAAAATTCTCTAACAAATTCTAATATAATTTAGGCATTTTAATTATAATGACCCGGCTAGTCGTTTTGGGAATTTAAGTCCCGTTCGGCGGCATAAGGCCCTAAACAACTTCGTATGGTGTGTATTGACTTGCGTGTGTGGTTGACTTCAGTTACCGGATGATTCAGAGTAATTTGGGATACTTAGTCCCTAAAACGGAAGCTTAAGTTCTAGGATTTTGACCATAGTCGGAACTGTATGAAGACGATTCTGGAATGGAGTTCTATCGATTCTGTTAGCTCCGTTGGGTGATTTTGGACTCAGGAGCGTATCTGGACTGTGAATTTGAAATCTGTAACTTATTTAGGCTTGAAATGGCGAAAGTCGAATTTTTGGAAATTTAGACTGGTAGTGAAAATTTTAATATCGGGGTCAGATTCTGATTTCGAAAGTTGGAATAGGTGTGTAATGTCAATTATGACTTGTGTGCAAAATTTGGGTTCATTTGGATGTGATTTGATAGATTTCGGCATCAGTTGTGGAGATTTGAAGTTTCAAGTTCTTTAAGTTTGAATTGGAGGGTGATTTGTGATTTTAGCATTGTTTGATATGATTTGAGGGCTCGACTAAGTTTGTATGGTGATTTAGGACTGGTAGGTATGTTTGGTTGAGGTCCCGGGGGCCACGGGTGAGATTCAGGTGCTTAATGGATGGAAAGCTTGACTTATACAATTGCTGAAGATTTTCTGGTTCTGGTGTTTCGCACCTGCGGAAGGGAGACCGCAGGTGCAGACTCGCACATGCGAAGGTGGAGGCGCAGGTGCGAGAAGAGGTGGACTTGGCAGCCTTCGCAGATGTGGAGCATTTGTGCGCATCAGCGGCTCCGCAGAATCGGATTGGGGTGCGCAGAAGCGAGAGGAAGTGTAGGTGCGGTTTGGACGTGCGCACATGTGGTTGCGCTGATGCGGCTAACTATGTCGCAGGTGCGGTCACGCCTGGCCAGAAGGTTATAATCGAGGGTTTGGCCATTTTCACCATATTTTGAGTTTTGGACCTCGATTTTGGGAGCTTCTTTGATGATTTTTCAAGAAAATCGATTGGGTAAGTATTCTTCACCTAGAATTTAATATATTCCATTAATCTATAGTTGTTTTCGTTATTAAATTTCGGATTTGGATTGAAACTTTAGGTAAAATGGGAAAAGTCCTTTAACTACGATTTTTGAGTTTTGATTGGGATTTAGACATCGGATTTGGGCAATTTTGGTACGACTGAACTCGTGAGTGAACGAGTGTTCATATTTTGTGACTTTTACCCGATTCCGAGATGTGGGCCCGGGTTGACCTTTTAGGAAGAATTTCAGAATTTTTGTTAAAATATTAATTTCATTAATTAGATGTGTCTATTATGGTTGTATTTATGATTGCAATTGTGTTTGACTAGATTGGGCCATTCGGAGTCGGATAATCGAGGAAAGGGCATTCTTACAGACTGATTGAGCTTGGTTCTAGGTAAGTGTCTTGCCTAACCTTGTGTGGCAGATTTTCCCTTAGGATTTAAGTCTTTTATATTGATTGTAGTCCATGTATGCGATGTGATGAGTGCGTGCTCGGACTTATTTATGGAAAGTTGGCCTTTAGGGTTCTTAGGTCCTTATATTCACAGAGTATGAAGTTGTTCTTGATATGATGAAGTTCATATTTACTAGTTTCACTTCAATATGCTTTAATTAGAATTTAATTGCTTCAGGATTCACTCTTATTGCCTATTTGACTCTTATTTGACTTAATTGAATTGTTGAATATCCTTCGTAATTTCTCAACCTTAAAAGGAGTTTAGATATCCTATATCTTAATCAACTGGTTTTATTTGGAATTATTTGACTCATGTTAGCTTCCCTGTTGTTGAAATGTATATTGTAGGATCGTTGCTACATATTAGTTTTCCCTTGTTGCGTTGTTCTCTTTATGCCTAGCATTCTTTACTGTTGTTATTCCTTGTGAATTGTCATTGTTGTTGTTGTATTTGTTGTGGGGTTGTACGAGGTTTCTGCCGTGCTATTGTTACTATTGATATTTGTACATGCGGCATGATAAGGAGGGATATATATATATATATATATATATATATAGGGGGGGGAGGGGTTGTGCATGTGGCGAGACAAGGTAGGAACATTGTTATGCACGTGTGGCGAGACAAGGTGGGCACTTACGTTATTATTGCACACGTAGCGAGATAAGGTGGGCTATGTCAGTGATTGATTTGTGATGATTTGTGATGGCCTGGGGGCATTCTGTTGTTGACATTTGTGTAGTGGTACACTTACCTGTGTGAGCTTTATCTTGTGAAAGTTGGGAGAAAATATTTTGCGTGCTGTCCGTTCTTTTTCCTTATGCTTATTTGCTAGTATGGACTATGTTAGGACACTTGCACAAGCATACACGTAGTTAAGCACTCTTATCGGATAAGAGATGTTCTTGATATTGTTGAGCATATATACTTACCCTTGTTTACTTGCCTTCTATGTGAGAATGGCTCTATTGGCACATGAGTCGTCAGTGTGGTTATGAGGTGTTATGAGGGCACATGATGCAAAGTGTTAGGGTTCAGGTATTGAGACCCGTGAGTTGTGAATAGTCCGAGGTTCGGTACCTCGTGGAATTTGTTGACTAAAACCTGATGTGAAAGCGGTTGTAGTTGCTGAGTTATTACTTGTCCTTGTTGTATTTGTGATTCCAGATTTAGGTTGTATTCCATTCACTCTTCTGTGTCATTTTCACGGTATTTCACCGATACTTGTTGTTTTTTTTCTTATTGAAATTACTGTATTGTGAGCCATATTACATAGTCTTTATGTAGATATCATATTTCTGATGTTTCTATACTAATACTTGTTCAGTTTATTAGACTAGTGGGTGTCTTGACTGTTCCTCATCACTACTCCACCGAGGTTAGTCTTGATACTTACTGGGCGCCGCTGTGGTGTGCTCATTCTATACTTCTGCATATTTTTATGTGCAGATCTAGGCATTTGTTCGTTAGTGGCTGCGCGGGTCATTGCTGTGGAGACTCAAGGTAAACATATTGCTGCGTTCGCAGGCTTTAGAGTCACCTTCAAGTTTTCGTTTTGCACTATTTATTCTTATTTTTGGACAGTTGTATTTAGAAGTTTTCTAGAAAACACTCTGTAAAGCTTTTGACTTGTACTATCGGTTTTTGGAATTGTAAATTTTAAGAGATTTCTATTTCAAATTGTTAGATGTTATTTAAATAATGTTATTGTTTCAATTAATGTTAGGCTTACCTAGTCCCTAAGTGTAGGTGTCATCACGATACCCAACGGAGGGAAAATTGGGTCGTGACATTAATTCAACAAGTATAGTGCAACTTTCCAAATAGTTCATGAATTGGGTCCTAAAACTACCCGAACAATAGCATAATAGTAGCTACGCACGGACTCTCGTCACCTCGTATGTACGTGGCCTCCATAATTAGATACAAATATTTATTTACAACACATATGGGGTAATTTCCCTCTTACAAGATTAGACAAGAAACTTACCTCGTCTCAAAGTTCACTTCCCGATCACAATTTCGCGTTAAAGCCTCAACTTGGTGCCGAAAAATCCGAAACTAGCCAAAGGCTATATAAGTTAATCAATACATGCTCAATAATTCGAAATTAGATTATTATATTAATCACCCGACCCATAATGGTAAAATGCTTAAAATTTACCACGAGCCCACGTGCCCGGATTCCGGAAATATTTGGAAACAATCGTTACCCATAATCTCAAGAACTCAAATATACAATTTTCATCCCATTCCATATCCATTTTCATGGTTAAAATCTCATTTTTATCAAAACCCTGATTTTTCATCTAAACCTTTGATTTCCACAATTTACATGTTATAATCTACCCATAATCCATGTATTTAATTCACAATAGGTAGAATTATCTTACCTCCAAGTTACTACATGAATACTCCCTCAAGAAGATCCAAAATCACCCAAACATGAAAAGAACATGGGCTAAAAATACGCAACTACGGACTTAAATGAAGGTTCTGCCTTCTGCGATTTATGCACTTGCGGAGAGCTAGCCGCACCTGCGTAAATATCCTCGCAGGTGTGAGTTTCCCCTATTTTGCCTGGCTCCGCACCTGCGGACAAGGGGCCTCTTCTACGCGTCCGCGGGTGCGACCCATCTTCCACACCTGCGCCCTTCCCCGCTTTTGCAGTCCATTCCTTCGCTCCTGTGCCTTCGCAGGTACGGTACCTGTCTCGCTCCTGCGGTCCCTAGGATGCCCTATGTTGTTCCGCTTCTATGGCTTGTGGCTCGCTTCTGCGAGCTCGCACCTGCGGCTGGCCAAGCACAGGTGCGATTGCAGCAGAAGCTGGAAGCTTCAGTTGCTGCTCCTAAGTTCAAACTTGGTCCGAGCTACATTCGGTTAACACCCGAGGCCCCGGGGGCTCCGCCCTAACATACCAACAAGTTTGAAATCATAAAACGGACTCGCTCGAACCCTCGGAATGTGTAAAACAAGATCAAAACTAAGAATCATAGCTCAAACCATACAGAACTATTCCGAGGCTCAGAATTTCAAACGGGCCCCGATTACTCCAAAACCTACTCCAAACCAAATTTAAATAACCTTAAAACCTTCAAATAGCTAGCTTTCACTATTAAGCACTGAAACGCTCCCGGGTTGTCAAAAATTCGATTCGAACATACGCCCAAGTCCAAAATCATCATACGAACCTATTGGAACCGTCAAAATTCCGATTTCGGGGTCTTTTTCTAAAAATGTTGACCGAAGTCAAACTTAGCCTTTTTAAAACCAACTAAGGAACCAAGTGTTCCAATTTCAACCTGAACCCTTCCAAATCCCGAATTAACCATCCCCGCAAGTCATAAAATAGTAAAAACACATACGAAGAGTATTATTTAGGGGAACGAGGTTCTAGAAGGCAAAACGCCCAGTTGGGTCGTTATAATTTGTATATAATAATGTATAATCAATATATAATCTATATATTCAGGCTAAAAAAAGTAAAGAGTGAATCCGACCGACTATTTATGTAAATATCCAAAAAACAATAAAAATAAAGATGTCATTTTTGGGACAAATAAGAAGGAAAGTCATGTAAAATGGGGGTTTATTTATTATTTCATGTTATAAATATATTATTTTATGGATGTACATTTAGTACTCCGTTGTAAATAAGCTTCCTGAATAAGCTTATCCATATGGGACTCCACCGTAAATATGTTTGTCTATTTAGTACTTTATTAGAAATAAGCCTCCTGAAGAAGCTTATCATTTCGGTACTCCATTATGGATAAATATTACCCCTGGTAAAATATTATCTATATCTGGTACAATAAGCTTATCCTTTCGGTACTCCGTTATGGATAAATATTACCCCGATAGAAAATTAACTATATCTAGTACAATAGCAACTTACACGGCAGCTTGCAGTAGCAACTTCCTTTCTTCTATAAATAGAGGAGATTTCAGTTCATTATGTACATGAGTTTGAAGTTGAATAATACATCAATATCTCTCTATACTTGTCTTCGATTTATTTACTTTACAGTTTTTATTTTATAACACTTTATCAGAACGAGAATTTGCCATTTTGAGCACTTACTTTGAATTTAATTTCAATTTCAGTGTTCATCCCTGATGTAAGGTGTCACGACCCAAAATCCACTATAGGTCGTGATGGCACCTAACGTCGCCGTCAGGAAAGCAAATGATGATTGATACGCTTAATTACTCATTTTTATTCCTTTTGAAATCATAATTTCATAATTTAAATAGTATGACATAGGATTTACAGGGTGAAACAATGATAATAACGTGAACTACCATACTAAACATCCAGTAGCAACCCCCAAAACCCGGTGCCACAAGTGCATGAGCATTAACTAGGAAATATGATAAAATACAACATTTGTCTAGAAAATAATTTAGATAGGAGAATGTAAATAACTTTGATGGAGACTCTGTGTGCTACGTACTGGTAACATGGGATGCATCTCACCTAAGTCCCCGCAATAGCCGCGCCTTTGCGCCCACAAGACCACTAGACATATATGTACCTGCACAAAATGTGCAGCAAATGTAGTATCAGTACGTAAATCAACGCGTACCCAGTAAGTATCCATTCTAACCTCGAAGAAGTAGTGACGAGGGGCCGACTTCGACACTTGCTATGGGCTAACAATAAAGTACCGAAATTTATAATTAAGCCTGGATTATATAAATACAGGCGAAAACTCAATAACAAGAAATAAATAAATAATTATTTCACTAATAGTAAATTCCAAATTAATTTTCATTATTTAACAAATTAATCGCTCAAGTCAATGAAACAATATCAATTATAATTGGACTCCAAGAAATTTATTTATATATTTATTTGTTTTTACGCATGAATTATGCCGAGGTTGTACGACCCGATCCAACATACAAATATATAAATTGTGCACTGTCGTGGGTCGAACGATATGAACCATAGATGCATTTATCTACTACCGAGGCGTTCGGCCCCCTTCACAAGAAGAGAAAATACATTAAAAATAACTGATTCAAGATTATTAAGAGGCTAATATTCAAAGAAACACAAATTCTTATTAACAGACAAGTAACCCGTCCAAAACTCAAATAATTAAAATTTACCCTTTTACAATTTCTTTATCAAGTCCCGATACGATTTAAGTAATTAAATTAGCAAGTATGGTGGAAACATCGCAAGTATAACATGATATGGGTCCTAGACTACCCAGATATAAGAATAATTAGTAGCTATGTGCGGACACTCGTCACCTCGTGCGTACGCAACCCCTCACAAATAGAAGCACATATTAAATCAATTCACCTATGGGATTAATTCCCTCTTACAAGGTTAGAAAAGAGACTTACCGCGCTCCGAAGTTCCATATGCTGCTCCAATGTCACTCTAACACCTCTAACCAATGCTCGACGATCCAAAACTATGCAAACAATGTGCAAACCAATCAAAATGTGTTCTAACCCATAATCAATCAATTTAAACAATTTTCAACTCCGCTCGAAAAGTCGATAAAATCAGCCCTCGGTCCCACATACCGGTTTTCGAATATTTTCTAAAATAAACATTACCCATAATACCACGAACTCAAATATATAATTTATTCTCAATTCCATGTCCAATTTCGTGGTCAAAATACAAAAATACCAATTTCTAGGGTCTTCTTCAAACTTCTAAATTCTACAAATATTCATGTCTAAATCCATATATAAACCTTGTATATAACTCACAACTAGTAGAAATCACTTACCTCGTGATTGACAATGAAAATGGTGCTCCAAAATTAATCCTAGGTCTGCTCCCATGGAGGAAATAAGTAAAAAAGGGACAAACTCCCGATTTACAAAGAACACTACCCAGTCCGACCTTTGAGAACACGACACTTCCCTCGTGTTCGTGAAGTACAACCTGCTTCAGCCTCAATTTCCTCCTTCGCGATCGCGAAGACAACCTCGTGAATGCGATGCCTTTCCAGGCCTGACCATCGCGAACACGGAACTATCCACGCGAACGCGTAGGTCAAAAGCTTCCCATGCCCAACTTACCTTATGCATACGCGAGAGGGCAATCGCGAACAGGAACTCAACTACCCATATCTTTGCGAACGTGACTCCCTGATCGCGAGCACGTAGAAGAAATGGCCCAGTCCAAAACTCCTTCTTTGGGAACATGTGAGCCCCTTCGCGTTCGCGAAGTACAACACCGGCACCAGCAAACCAACAACAACATCTTAGCCAAAAGTGGTCCGAAATACACCTGAGGCCTCCGGGACCCCATCCAATCATACTAACCAGTCCCAATACAAGACACGAACCTGCTCGAGGCCTCAAATCACATCAAGCAATGCTAAAACCATGAATCGCACCCCAATTCAAGCTTAGTGAACTTTAGAACTTCAAACTTCCACATTCGATGCCGAAACCTACCAAATGAAGTCCAATTGACCTCCAATTTTGCACACAAGTCACACTGCACATTACAGACTTACTCCAACTTCTGGAATTGGAATCCGAACCCGATATAAATAATTCCACTCCCGGTCAAACTTCCCCAAAACAATCAAATTTCCAACTTTCACCAAATGGCCCCGAAATGACCTACGGACCTCCAAATCCACATCCGGACGGGCTCCTAAGATCAGAATTACCATACGGAGGTATTCCCACTCTCGGAATCCCAAACAAATATCGATAACATTAAAATACACTTCAACCCAAACTTATAAAATTATTAAACCTTCAAAAATGCCAAGCTTCCGTAATAAGCGCGGCAATACTCCTGACCCACCTGATGCTCGACCCGAACATACGCCCAAGTTCAAAATCATCATACGAACCTATTGAAACCTTTAATTCCTAATTACGAGGTCGTTTACTAAAAATCCAAACCTTAGTCAATTTTCCAACTTACAGCTTCCGAATGTAGAATTTTCTATCCAAATCAACTCTGAACTTCCCGAAATTTGGTTCCGACCACACGTACAAGTCATAATACCTGAAGTGAAGCTACCCAAGGCTTCAAATCTCCAAACTACATGCGAGAGCTCAAAACGACAGGTCGGATCGTTACATTCTCCCCCACTTAAACATACGTTCGTCCTGGAACGTGCTAAGAACTGCTCCGGAGTTTTCCAAAATCACTGTTCAACACTTCGTGCACCTACCCGTGCTACCATGACCCAATTGAGTACATTAGCTCGAGCTAGTCTGAAAATCCTCCATTTTATTTATTCAAATGAGCCTTAGAGCCAAATCCCAACATCCGGAATTCTCTACCAGGCCTGTTTCCATCATATGAACACCGTATCAATCACTACACACTGTACCGAAACATGATTATATAACTTTACTGAATTCACAGAATGCACCGCATAATCCACATGACTATAATAACATCCTCTGATAACAATAGTTGAAATCCCACGAATCTGATGCCTACATTACACCTCATGACGCATGTAAGTCCTGTTCCAACTCTTGTAATACTGCGACGACGAAAGAGATGTGTAGAAATTCATACCCACCTGCCGAATAAACAAATCATTGAGTCTCTCCTCCTTGAAAGAACCATTACCTCATTTTGAACTAAATAACGATATTTGCCCTTTAATAAGCCTTATATAAATCCGATCGCACTGATCCCAGGTTTAAATATCTCGTCTCACCCAGTTTAAGCAGCTACGACAATAAGCCACCGCAATCACTATCTAAGATTTCATACGGCGCCATCATTGCGTCAACCAGCTACAACTTGAATATGACACATAAGGAAGAACGATCTCTGGAAAAAAACTATCCAGCCCGCGTGATGAATAAAACGGCCATCAAATACTATGAGCCTTTCTCAGAGGCAAGAAACATGACACACAAAATAAATATCAGGGACTGTGCTTAACATCTCACTGTTGCGGCGTGCAACCAGATCCAATGTGACACTGTTGTGGCGTGCAACCCGATCCACACAACATACCCTGTGGCGGCGTGCCACCCAGTCCAAATAATATACTCGTGGCAGCGTGCCACCCGATCCGCTCATGTCAATCAAAAGAAAATGCATGTCAAGTCATAACACTTATACTCGTGAAATGTTCGAATATCAACCACAAGCATGCCAAGTGCATAATATAAATCCTGGGGAGACGAGTAGCGCAATACACTACGAAACTCACGCACAACTAAGGTGCGATATATAATCTGCATCTCGAGAGCCATCCTACTCAGATAACACCACCTCTACGCGGAACCTTAATACATGTGTGAATAATAAAGTCGTCTCACAACCCACACGGAACAATAGGGTATTACATGAAATGGCTGAAGACGAAAACAACATCCAATGCCGAATACTGCTCCATAAGAAATGCTATGATGAATGAACACACCCGGACTTGTGTGGAGCACACATCCACATTTAGACCCATCCACGGGCCTCAAGACGATTTTGATTGTACCGTACTAGGCTAATAATCTTTCAAGGATACACAATAACCCTTTTCATTAACACATAGGAACAACCGTCAAACCCGGAACAAACTCACACGGTCCACAACCCAAGGAATAGAATGCCTTTCAGGCGTAAACTCTCGCATTAGTAATATTACCACAACCTCCATACTTGGTTTCAATATTTAACAATCAAGTGACTAACATGCCACACTTATACAAATCTCTCTGTGGGGTACGCTCCCACGACCTTTCACTCAGGTAGCCAAGTCTGCACATCCATACCGCAACTGTTCTAATTATGTAAAGCGAATCAAGAATTTGCAAGTCAATACACAAAGCCTCTTCAACAAGACACCATCCTTAGGTGACACTAAAGAAAATGCCAGCTTACTCTGAACATCTAAATTCACTCCTGCTCATATGAGCTCGTAACATTCTATCAACACCGAACCGCAATCTTGACCTTTAACTTCTCGTCCCTATGCCGCTTACTGTACCTATCATGCCGCTACACGATAACACATGTATTCACCATAACCCTTAAACTACTAGTGGGATAAAATACTTCATTAGCTAGAAAACTTTCACTTAGTTCATTTTAGAAGAACTAATGCAACACGCAACTGAATTCTCAAACCGCAGAAAATATAACCTCATGTCGTGACCTAAACCACCATAACTCTTCTGGAATCCATTTACACAACAAAGCCATTTGAACCGAATATGTCCCAAATCAACCAAGTTATGGTGGAACTCAAGCCCAAGTGTACAACCATAAACTACATGTATAACTTCACGCTGAAGAAACTGATCACTGCCACAATCGTGCTGATTCAACCATTACCAACCGACCCACTTCTTCCAATTTACTTGGGACTTTTCCTAGAAATAATAATGTCTTCATTCAAAACATAATGAAACCCAGCCACACTCATCCCGAGTGACCCAATCCAGAGACCACGTCGTCTCAATACCCATGAAATATCTCATATTCTCCTTACGCGCACAATAGCATCACCAACTGGTACACCCGTTCTGCAAGACCTTCCACGAATCCGAAGCTATTTCTTCCTTTCCTCCAATACTGCACCGCATATCCAATGATAATGTAAATCATTCCAAGTCCTTAGGCACTGTACTTAAATTTTTGAACCCACTAGGACCACTGTTGAGAGTCACCTACTCTGACGTGGCCCCGAATATATGCCAAACTCTAGTGCTCTACTAGCACGTGAACACCCTATCAGATAAGTACCCAACTGAATTCTTTTCCTTGTACATTACACCTACAAGAAGCAAAAACTCTAAGTCTTCCCAAAACCTGACCATGAATCAATAAGGTCCAAATATAGCAAACATTCCTCAAATCCTTTGCTCGAATTACCACTGACGTTTTTCTTTCCTTGGTCATAATAACCCACCAATACACCGATGACCAGAGACCGCACATGCAGACAACTACATGATCCAACCATAGACGGTGAGGCTCCCCCACTTAGCTTGAAGCTACAATTTCATAACCCTGGAATCCATCAAGATTCCTCCTTCCCAATTACCATGATCTCGTACAATCAACTCGCCAAGTTTCTCGAAATCTTTATGTTAAACATTTCATGAACATTCTGAATTGCTAGCCACATTCACATATCCGACCTCTTACCGGATAGCCAATAGAATTCTTCATAGAAGCTTCATCAATACCACACAACCGCTAACCTACTCATAGGAGATAACCCACATGTGGAAATTGCATACCGACATCTTCCGGCGACACTGCACTGGGTGCGATTACTACGAAATTAGTAAACCCTCCTGAGCCCATGCTCGTTCACCAGTAGTACAAGTCCGTTTACTCCCCACTGACATCAACCAAAAGTGCGACAATACATTCCAATCTAAAGTCATGTTGCATTCTCCTTCATACCAAGCAAACTCCTTTCTGTCGTATCCAATCTTCCTTAGTATAGTATCCAACATTCCAAATTAAGTCTGTAGACCTAGTCACTTTCCACCATGAATCCCAATCACTCAAAACTTTTCTCAAGTCATGTGGCTATCCTACCATAGAATCCATACGCTACTATGTCACTCCCACTCCGGCTAAACCATCTTCTTTAAGTAACTGCTCGACCTCTGCTTTTCATACTTGACCTTCTAGTAATTCAACCACCGAGAGACACCTCCCGCCATGTCCTTCCTCATTCTTCGCTGCCCAAATGTTGCCTCAAATCAAATCCATACATGTAGTGTCGGAACCATTGAATTGCTATCAACTCTAAACTTCCTAGAAGATCATCTATCTTGAGCCATCAATATTAGAAACACCGATTCGATTTTGAACCGCTGCACTCCGCTATCTCGGACAACCGCTTCCCCAGCATCCTTTCACAATACCCTGCCCCAAAGGAGAATTGAAGAATACCATAGCACCGACGATCTTAATACATTCAAACAAGGACAACGACACCACATCACAGATGAAAATTCCACCACGCTCGAAAATACCCAGTCTCATTACTCCATCAACCCAAAACTGAACATTCATAGTCAGATTGCCTTTCCTTTGCTGGAAATAAACGTTGAACCTCAAGATCATGTGCTGAGAAATCCTCCTTTCAAGTCATTCACTCCCTCGACACATAAACAAACACCCTACCATTACACCAACAATGTGCGATAAAACGTATGGCATCACAGCAAAATGCGCGTAGCCTCGATCCCATCAAAAATACAACAACTGAGCTGAAATGCCAGAACAACCTTCTGCAAGAAGACGATAATAACTTGCTCGCAATGAGAGGGCATGTGGGACCAGGAGAGAGAGGGCATGCGGGGTTAGGAAAGAAAGGGCAGAGAGGCCAAGAGGCCACGCAGACTGGGAGGACCTGTCACGACCCAATTTCACCTATAGGTCGTGCTTGCGCCCAACATCACCTCTAGGCAAGCCAACTCGTGAATTAAACATATATTTCCTCTTTTAACAAATTTCTGAATAATTAAACTTTCCTTACTTGCACGATTTAAGAAAATAGCAAGTCTAAATAAATAAAAAGAAAAATAATAATAATGTCAACCCACAATCCTACTAAAGTGTGTACCAAGACCCGGTGTCACAAGTGTATGAACATCTAGTAGATTATACAAAATTTTAAATATTGTCTGAACATAAAATAGATAGAATACAAATACACAGAGAGACACTAGGTGATGCGGAATAGCTCAGGAAAGGCAGCTCACCACTAGGCCTCAGGATAATGGGGATGTGCACCAGTAGGACCACCTGATGCACATGTCTCAGATCCTGCATAAAAAGTGCAGCAAGCGTAGCATGAGTACGTAAACAACGTATACCTAGTAAGTATCAAGTCTAATCTCGAAGAAGTAGTGACGAGAGGTTGACTTCGACGCTCACTGCGGGTCAGTAATATTAAGATAAGATATTTAAATAAACATGGTTTATGTGAATAACAATAATTTCTTTAACAAGGAGAAATAAATAATTCTTTCATAATTTAATAATTTCCAATAAATTATTTATCTTCACAAGCTGCCGAGGCATCGTGTCAAGCATCGTGTAATTTTTATTATTAAGCGCGATTTTTGTCGAGGTCGTACGGCCTGATCCAGAGTGACGTGTACATTATCGAGGGACATGCGGCACGATCTATAAATGCATCTATCTACTGCGGAGGCATTTGGCCCGCTCCAGAAGAAGAGAAGGATATTTTATAAGCATTTGACTTAAACATTATTAATGATTTATATCCAAGGTAATACAAAATTCATTAACTACCTTTCAAAATTTCTCTAACAAGGTCTAATATAATTTAAGCATTTTAAGTTAACACATTTAGTGCAAAATTCCAAATAGTTAATGAATTGGGTCCTAAAACTACCCGAACAATAGCATAGTAGTAGCTACGCATGGACTCTCGTCACCTCGTATGTACGTAGCCCCCACAATTAGAAACAAATATTTATTTACAACACCTATGGGGTAAATTCCCGCTTACAAGGTTAGACAAGAGCCTTACCTCATCTCAAAGTTCACTTCTAAAATACAATTTCGCGTTAAAGCCTCAATTTGGTGATGAAAAATCCGAAACTAGTCAAATGTTATATATTTAATCAATACCTGCTCAATAATTCGAAATTATATTATTAGATTAATTATCCAACCCAAATTGATAAAATTCCTAAAGTTTACCCCGAGCCCACGTGACGTATTCCGAAAATATTTAGAGAAAATCGTCACCCATAACCTTAAGAACTCAAATATACAATTTTCATCCCATTTCATAACTAGTTTCGTGGTTAAAATCTCATTTTAATCAAAACCTAGATTTTTCATCTAAACCCTAGATTTCCACAATTTACATGTTATAATCCAACCATAATCTATGTATTTAACTCACAATAGGTAGAATTAACTTATCTCCAAGTTGCTAGGTGAACACCCCTCTCAAGAAGCTCCAAAATGGCCCAAGAATGGAGAAAATGGGCTCAAAATGGCTGAGCCCCGTTTTTAAGACATTTTGCCTAGCTCTGCTGACCCCTTCTTCGCGAACGCGATAAGAGCCTCGAGTTGGCGAAGGACAAACTTCACCGGCCCTAAAATGTTCTTCACGAACGCCACAGAGGTCTCACGAACGCGAAGGTTTGCCTGGCCTACCCTTTGCGAATGCTTGGACTCCTTCACGAACACGAAGGGTGAAATGCACTGGTCCCCGTCCTTCTACGTGAACGCAATATGTCCATCGCGAACGGGTAGGCCTGGGATCCCAAGCTTCGCGGATGCGAAGGGAAATTTCCCAACTCCCAAATTCCTTCATCGCGAACGCGAGAGTCCTTCCGCGTTCGTGAAGAAGGAAACCAGAACTGAAATTTCTGGTTTTCCCAACTTAGTTTTGGGTGGTTCAAAACTCACCCGAGCCACTCGGGACCCCATATAAGTGCACCAACAAGTCTATAATCATAATACAGACTTGCTCAAACTGTCAAAACACGTAAATCAATAATAAAATCAAGAATCACACCCCAAAATCGAATTGAATCAAAATATGAACTTCAAGTTTCCAAATTGCTCTGAATGCCCTGAATCATACTTAGACTACTTGGAATGACACCAAATTTTGCGTGCAAGTCTTAAATCACCATACGGAACTATTCCTAAGCCCAGAATTCTGAACGGACCTCAATTACTCCAAAACCTACTACAAACCAAATTTAAATAACTTTAAAACCTTCAAATAGTCCACGTTCATTGTTAAGTGCTGAAACGCTTCCGGGTTGTCCAAAACTAGATTCGAACATACGCCCAAGTCCAAAATCCCGATTCCAAGGTCGTTTACTCAGAACGTTGACCGAAGTCAAACTTGGCCTTTTAGAGCCAAACTAAGGAACCAAATGTTCCGATTTCAACCCGAACCCTTCTAATTCCTGAACTAACTACCCCCGCAAGTCATAAAATAGTAAAATCACATACGGGGAGTCTTATTTAAGGGAATGGGATTCTAGAAGGCAAAACGATCGGTTGGGTCATTACATTCTCC
Organism: Nicotiana otophora; assembly: GCA_000715115.1. Classification (NCBI taxonomy): domain Eukaryota; kingdom Viridiplantae; phylum Streptophyta; class Magnoliopsida; order Solanales; family Solanaceae; genus Nicotiana; species Nicotiana otophora. The sequence goes on along the minus strand of AWOL01S0003265.1, from coordinate 86,754 downwards.
ATCTCTTAAACAAACGGTCTTCCTTGAATGAGTTTAGAATCATACTTGGAGTGCTGAATAATTATGGATATTTGCTCCACATGTCTTCCTCGGCCTCCTAAGTCGCTTCCTCGACTGGTGGGCCCCTCCACCGAACTTTTACGGCAAAAATCTTCTTGGACCACAACTAGCAAACCTGCCTATCAACAATTACAACTGGTTCCTCTTCATAACCCAAGCTCTCATCTAGCTGAACTGTGTTGAAGTCTAACACATGTGACAGGTCGGCATGATACTTCCGGAGCATAGATTCATGGAAAACCGGATGAACTCTTCATAGACTGGGAGGCAAAGGAAGCCGTAAGTAACCTCCCCAACTCGTCTCAACACCTCAAATGGGCCTATAAACCTTGGACTCAATTTGCCTTTCTTCCTGAATCTCATGATTCCCTTCATCGACAAAACCTTCAAGAGAACTTTCTCACCCACCATAAATGATAAATCATGCACTTTCTGATCTGGGTAACTCTTCTGTCTGGATTATGCTATACGAAGTCGCTCTTGAATCAACTTTGCTTTGTCCAAGGCATCCTTCAACAAATTCGTGCCATATAACTTAGCCCTATCGGTCTGAAACCATCTGATGGGCGAACGACATCGTCTACCATATAAGGCCTCAAATGGAGCCATCTCGATGCTAGATTGGTAACTGTTGTTATAGGCAAACTAGACCAAAGGCAAGAAATGATACCACTAACCGCTGAAGTCAATCACTCATGCCCTAAGCATATCCTCCAAGATCTGAACTATCCGTTCCAACTGCCCGTCGGTCTGCGTATCAAAGGCTATGCTGAGCTCTATATGGGTCCCCAATTCACTCTGTACTGCTCTCCAAAAATGTTAAGTAAACTGAAGGCCTTTATCTGATATGATGGAAATTGGCACACCGTGAAACCGAACTATCTCCTGAATATAAATCTAGGCTAACCTCTCTAAAGTATACATAGTCACAACCGGAATGAAGTGTGCCGACTTGGTCAACCTGTCGACAATGACCGAAATTGCATAAAACTTCTGGAAGGTCCGCGGCAACCCAACTACGAAGTCCATAGTAATGCGTTCCTATTTCAACTCCGATATAGTCATCTGCTGAAGTAGGCCACCTGGCCTCTAATGCTCATACTTAACTTGCTGGCAATTTAGGCACCTAGCTACATATTCAACTATGTCCTTCTTCATCCGCCGCCACCAATAATGCTACCTCAGGTCGCGGTACATCTTCGTTGCACCTAGATGAATAGAATACCAGGAACTGTGTGCCTCCTCTAGGATATTTTCCCTTAGCCCATCTACATTAGGAATACATAGACGACCCTGGAGTCGCAGAACACCCTTTTCGCCGATAGTAACCTCTGTGGCACCACCCCGTAGTACTGTTTCTCGAAGAACCAACAAGTGTGGATCCTCAAACTGGCGAGCCTTGATCCATTCAAATAGTGAATACTGGGCAACAACACATGCAAGAACTCGATTGGGATCTGAAATATCCAACCTCACAAGTCTGTTAGCCAAGGAACAGTTGCAATGAAATATCCAACCTCCAAAGCTAATAGCCTCTCTTCTGCTGCAATGAAGGCCAAGCTACCCATACTCTCCGCCTTTCTTCTCAAGGCGTCTGCAACCAAATTGCGTTTCCCTAATGATAAAGGGTGGTAATATCATAATCGTTCAGTAACTCGAGCAACCTACGCTTTCTAAAATTGAGGTCCCTCTGCTTGAACAAATGCTGCAAGCTGTGATGATCGATGTAAACCTCATAGGACACTCCATAAAGATAATGCCTCCAAATTTTAAGAGCGTGAACAATCACATCTAACTCTAAATTATGTACCGGGTAATTCTTCTCATGGGGCTTAAGCTAACGTGAGTCATATGCAATAAATCGCCCCTCCTGCATCAATACACAACCTAGGCCAATGCGTGAGATGTCTCAATACACTGTATACATCCCTGAACCGGAAGGCAACACTCACACCGGTGCTGAAGTCAATGTTGTCTTGACCTTCTGAGAGCTCACCTCATAATCATCGGACCATAGGAACAGAGCACCCTTCTAGGTCAATTTGGTCAAAGGTGCTTCAATAGATGAAAATACCTCCACGAACTGACGATAATAACTTGTTTACCCCAGAAAACTCCTGATATCGGTCGCCGAGGTGGGACGGTGCTAATTCTGAACGGCCTCAATCTTTTTAGTATCAACTTTAATACCCTCGCTTGACACGATATGTCCCAAGAATGCTACAGAGTTTAGCATATAGTTTTTGTTCCCGCAATGTCTGAATCACCACTCTCAAATGTTGCTCGTGCTCCTTCATACTACGCGAGTAGATCAAAATGTCATCAATGAAGACAACGACAAATGTATCAATATATGCCATCAACGCCATGTTCTTAAAATCCATAAACGCTGTCGGGGCATTAGTCAAACCGAAGGACATTACCAGAAAGTCATAATGGCCATATCTAGTCCGGAAAGTAGACTTCGGAACATTCGGATCGTGAATCTTCAACTGATGGTACCCCGATCTCAAGTAGATCTTAGAGAACACCTAGCAGCCTGCAACTGGTCAAATAGATCATCAATACGCGACAGTGGGTACTTGTTCTTAATGGTAACTTTGTTTAATTGGCGATAATCAATACACATCCGCATAGTCCCATCCTTCTTCTTCACAAATAATACGGGTGCGCCTCAAGGCGACACACTCGGCCTGACGAACCCATTTGCTAACAACTCCTTAAGTTTTTCCTTTACCTCTTTCAAATCTTTTGGAGCCATACGGTATGGTGGGATTGATATAGGCTGGGTATCTGGAGCTAGGTCAATACAAAAATCAATATCACGATATTGTGGAATGCTTGGAAGATCTTAAGGAAATACATCGGAGAACTCCCGGACTACATGCACTGAATCAAACACTAGAGTCTCTGCAATGGTGTCCCGAACATAGGCTAGATAAGCCAAACAACCCTTCTCGACCATGTGTCGAGCCTTTAAAAAGGATATAACCTGATTAGATGCGCTGACAGACCAACCCTTCCACTCCAACCTGGGAAATTCTAGAATTGCCGAGGTAACAGTCTTGGCATGGCAATGTAGGATGTCATGGTACGGAGATAACCACTCCATACCCATGATAATCTCAAAGTCGGTCATCTTAAGTAGTAGAAGATCTTCCCTATTTTCATAACCACAGAATGTAACAATGCAGGACCGGTAGATCCGATTCACAACAACAGAATTGCCCACAAGAGTGGACACATAAACAGGAGTACCCAAGGACTCATGAGATACACCCAGGAAATGAGCAAATAGAGATGACACGTATTAATATGTAGACCCTGGATCACATAATACAGAGGCATCTTGGTCGCAGACAAAAAGAATACCCATGATCATGACATCTGAGGCCTCTGCATCTGGTTTGGCTGAAAAAGTATAGAACCGAAGTGGAGCGCCACCTGGATGGCCTCCACCTCTAGGACGGCCCCTACCCACCTGCCCTCCGCCTCTAGTCAGCCGGACGGTTGGTGGAGAAAATGGTGTTGTAATCATAGGCTGCTAACCCTGCTACACTGGCCTACCCCGAAGCCTGGGGTAGAACCTCCACATATGACTGAAATCCCCGCACTCAAAACAACCCCTAGGTACGGTGGACTGCTGACCTGAAGTCTGGTCCTGATGACCTGTATACCCACTGGTGGGCGGTAAGAAATCTTTGGCATAGCACTAAAATACGGTCACACTAGAGCACCTCTGAACTCTCCAGAATATCAAAATCGGTTGTCTCTCATAGACTGCTCTCGGCTACGCAGATGCACACCCTCAATCCTCCGGCTATCTCTACAACCAGCTCATAAGAAGTCCCCATCTCAACCTCTCAGGCCATGTGGCCTGAATACTAGTGTGCAAACCAGCAACAAACCTATGTACCCTCTCCGCATCAGTAGGGAGTATCATAAGTTCATGGAAAGACAACTCAGAGAACCTCACCTCATAATCGGTCACTGACATCTGACCATGCTAGAGCTACTTGAAATGAAATCACAACTCTTCCCTCTGGGAGGGTGGAATATACCTATCCAGGAAAATACGGGTGAACCTGTCCCAAGTCATGGGAGGAGAGTCTGTTGGTCTGCCAAGAAGATAGGACTGCCACCATCTCCGAGCCCTGCCCTTTAGCCGAAAGGTAGCAAAGTCTACCCCATGGGACTCCAATATCCTCATGTTGCATAGTCTGTCCCTGCACCGATCAACAAAGTCCTGGAGATCCTCATGTCACTCACCCCCAAAGACAGGAAGATGTATCCTGATCCATCTGTCTAATAGCTTTTGCGGCTCGCCAGTCGCAGGTGGTCTGGGCTCAGGTGTAGCTACTGCCACTGGTTGGGCTCCGCCCACGGGTAGTGCACCCTGGGTCTGATATACCGCAGTTGCATGCCCATGAGCCTGTGCGGTAGGGGTCTGTGCTTCCCCTCCCACCTGAGATGTGGCTGGGTCTACCGGAAATAAACTGGCCTGAGTCATAGTATCCATGAACAGTAGCATACGACCCATGACCTCCTGAAATCCCGGTGCATGCGTGAAATCCACCGGAGCTGTCCCTATGGAAGGCACCTCGCCCTGCTCCTCAATAATAGGATCCTCTGTTGGACCCACTAGTGGCATAGCTGGAATAGCCTGGGACATCCTCGTCCCCTACCACTGGCTGGAGCCCTCCCTCGGCCTCTACCTCAGCCTCTAACAATATGGGGAGCAGCTTTTCCCGGTCTAGAACCTACGTAGAGCCCGTTCTCACCATCTGTGAGAGAATAAGGGAAAGATACTTAGTACTACATCAAATGCGTGATAGGAGATGAAGAAAGGTAGTTTCCTAACACCCTATATCCTCTCGAAAATAAGTTCAGTCATCTCTGTGTCGATCCGCAAGACTCTATTAGGCCTGCTCATAACTTATGAGACCTACGTGAACCTAGTGCTCTGATACCATATTGTCACGACCCAATTTCACCTATAGGTCGTGATGGCGCCTAACATCACCGCTAGGCACGCCAACTACTAAATTAAACATATATTTCCTCTTTTAATAAATTTTCGAATAATTAAACTTTCCTTACTTGCAAGATTTAAGAAAAATAGCAAGTCTAAATAAATAAAACCAAAATAATAATAATTGCAACCCACAGTTTTACTAAAGTGTGTGCCAAGACCTAGTGTCATAAGTGTATGATCATCTAGTAGATTATACAAAATTTTAAATATTGTCTGAACATAAAATAGACAAAATACAAATACTTAGAGAGACACTAGGTGCTACGGAGCGGCTCAGGAAAGCCAGCTCACCACTAGGCCTCAGGATAACAGAGATGTGCATCGGTAGGACCGCCTGATGCACCTGTCTCAGATCCTGCACAAAAAGTGCAGCAAGCGTAGCATGAGTACGTGAACAACGTGTACTCAGTAAGTATCAAGTCTAATCTCGAAGAATTAGTGACGAGAGGTTGACTTTGACGCTCACTACGGGTAAGTAATATTAAGATAAAGATATTTAAATAAACATGGTTTATGTGAATAACAATAATTTCCTTAGCAAGCAGAAATAAATAATTCTTTCATAATTTAATAATTTCCAGTAAATCATTTATCTTCACAAGCTGCAATAAAATGTCGAAGCATTGTGTGATTTTTATTATTAAGCACGATTTATGTTGAGGTCGTACGGCCCAATACAGAGTGACGTGTACACTGCTGAGGGACGGCACGATCCATAGATGCATCTATCTACTATGGAGGCGTTCGGTCCGCTCCGCAAGAAGAGAAGGATATTTTATAAGCATTTGACTTAAACATTATTATTGATTTATATCCAAGGTAACACAAATTTCACTAACTACCTTTCAAAATTTCTTTAACAAGTTCTAATATAATTTAGGCATTTTAATTTAACAAGTATACTGCAAAATTTCAAGTAGTTCATGAATTGGGTCCTAAAACTACCCGAACAATAGCATAATAGTATCTATGCACGGATTCTATTCACCCCGTACGTACGTAGCCCCCACAATTAGAAACAAATATTTATTTACAACACCTATGGGGTAAATTCCCTCTTACAAGGTTAGACAGGAGACTTATCTCATCTCAAAGTTCACTTCCCGAACACAAGTTTGCGTTAAAGCCTCAATTTGGTGCCGAAAAATCCTAAACTAGTCAAATGTTATATAATTTAATCAATACTTGCTCAATAATTCGAAATTAGATTATTAGATTAATTAGCCAACCCAAATTGGTAAAATTCTTAAACTTCACCCCGGGCCCACGTGCCCGGATTCCATATATGTTCAGAGAAAATCGTCACCCATAACCTTAAGAACTTAAATATACAATTTTCATCCCATTTCATAACCATTTTCGTGGTTAAAATCTCATTTTTATCAAAATCTAGATTTTGCATTTAAACCCTTGATTTCTATAATTTACATGTTATAATCTACCCTTAATCTATATATTTAACTTACAATATGTAGAATTAACTTACCTCTAAGTTTCTAGGTGAACACCCCTCTCAAGAAGCTCCAAAATGGACCAAGAATGGAGAAAATGGGCTCACAATGCCTGAACCCTGTTTTTAAGATATTCTGACTAGCTCTGCTGACCCCTTCTTCGCGAACGCAGTAAGAGCCTCGCGTTCGCGATGGAAAAATTTCACCAGACCTAAAATACTCTTCGCGAACGCGATAGAGGTCTCACAAACGCGAAGGTTTACCTAGCCTACCTTTCGCGAACGCGAAGGGTGAAATGCACTGGTCCCCGTCCTTCTACGCGAACGCGAGATGTTCATCGCGAACAAGTAGGCCTGGGATCCCAAGCTTCGTGAATGAGATGCCCTTCACTCGAATGCGAAGGGTAATTTCCCAAATTCCAAATTCCTTAATCTTGAACGCGAGAGTCCTTCCGTGTTCGCGAAGAAGGAAACCGGAACTTGAATTTCTGGTTTTTCCAACTTAGTTCCGGGTGGTTCAAAACTCACCCGAGCCACTCGGGACCCCGTCTAAGTGCACTAACAGGTCTGTAAGCATAATACGGGCTTACTCGAATTCTCGAAACATGTAAATCAACAACAAAATCAAGAATCACACCCCAAAATCGAATTGAATCAAAATATGAACTTCAAGTTTCCAAATTGCTCTGAACGCGCCGAATCATACTTAGACTACTCGGAATGACACCAAATTTTGCGTGCAAGTCTTAAATTACAATACGTAATTATTCCCAAGCCCGTAATTCTGAACAGACCTCAATTACTCCAAAACCTACTCCAAACCAAATCTAAATAATTTTAAAACCTTCAAATAGTCAACTTTCAGTGTTAAGCGTTGAAATGCTCCAGGGTTGTCCAAAACATGATTCAAACATACTACCAAGTCTAAAATTATCTTACGAGCCTATTGGAACTATAAAATCCCGATTCCGAGGTCATTTGCTCAAAATGTTGACCGAAGTCAAACTTGGCCTTTTAGAGCCAAACTAAGGAATCAAGTGTTCCGATTTCAACCTGAACCCTTCCAATTCCTAAACTAACCATCCCCGCAAGTCATAAAGTAGTAAAAGCACATACGAGGAGTCTTATTTAAAGGAATGGGGTTCTAGAAGGAAAAATGACTGGTTGGGTCGTTGTAAGACCTACTAGACCCTATTTTGGAGGCAGGTTACGGCATGGTAGAGGTTCTATGGGTCAGCCAGTTCAGGCTTCGCATGGTGTTCTTGGTGCCCATGGGTCTCAAGGTACTCATTCTGGATAGCTTCGACAACCACGTCAGCAGAGGGGTTGCTTTGAGTGTGAAGATACCATCCACATGGTGAGAAATTATCCTAAAGTCCGGACAAATATGTCACAGCAGGGTATTCAGGCTATGAGTTCAACTCCAATTACTAATATCCCTGCACCGCTATCTTGGGGTGCAGATCAAACGAGTAGAGGGTGCCCAATAAGGGGGGACCGGCCTGTTGATATGTTTTCTATGGTAGAGTTGAGGACGCTACACCAGAAAATGTCACACATGCATAGATTCGATTTGTTATAGAGGAGCATCGTTCGTATTTTCTTTCGGTTATGCTTATCGAGGTGAGTCCTCCTATTTTGCTTCACATATGAGTGAGTTTCATGATTTTGTACTTTGTTTATGTGTTTACCCATGTTGGAAGATTCTATAGTGGTAGACTGTGGCTATCGTGTTATTTTAATTCATTCCTGAGAGCTATGAGACTAGAAGTGACTTTCTGTTACCCATTACGGTAGGTTTTGATGTGATTTCTGGGTGGTTGGATATGATTTGTGATTTAAATGCTCTACTGGTGTGGGAGTTCAGTCTGCGTTGTGCTTTTGTTGGCGAAATTGAATTAGAGGAAAGTTTCAGTTGGTATGATGTGTATTCTACTTGTGATTCAGAGTTGAGGGTGATACCCTAGCATTTTCATGTGATTTGGAGTGTTTGAACTAGGTTGCGTGTCGCGGTAGAGTTATATCAGGATGAGATCCTTGTGACTAGTTCATGTGTTTTGATTCGTAGTATGGTACTGATATGGGGTGGCGCCTGTCGAGCTTGTTTGATAGTTCTTTCCTGTGTTTTCTTGTATATTCAGTCATATTCGTGTTGTACTTATTGGGTTGTAGTTTGCGAGGTGTATGTCCAAGTGACGTTAGATGTGACTTGTTGATTCGAGTGAATAGTTATAAGTTCTTCATGTTTCTTGCATCGTTGTCAGTATTGTGAAGGTTTGGAACGAGGTTCTAATCGATATGAGGTTAATTATCGGTGGTGGATTTGATTATAATAGCTATTGTGATCAGAGATATGGTCATGGTCATATGTGTGATATTTTACATCGTGTGGTTGTACCTTGTGGGTGTAGGAATAAGTTGTTGCATCTGGTTCAGGTTAGTACCGTGTGTGGATGGAGGAATCAGGTCTTTTGAAAATAAACGGATGGTGAGAAATTTGGTTCTAAGGCCTATCAGTATGGGTGGGAGGAATAATCTTTAGTTGAGATGATGTAGTCGGGCCTATGTGGATTGGGGTGACATGGGATCACCCGCGAGTATATGTATGGTAAGTTCATTCAGTGATTTGAGGACTTCGAAATGGTCCTTGGCACGTTCGAGGATGAACGTTTCTTTAAGAGGGGGAGAATGTAATGACCCGACCAGTCATTTCGAGGATTAACATTCCGTTTGGTGACTTCAGATCTCGATCAACTTTGTATTATGTGTTATGACGTGCGTGCGTGGCCGAGTTCGAATTTTGGATGATTCGAGATTGATTTTGAAAAAGGATTCTTGTTTTAGAAGCTTAAGCGGTAAGAGTTGACTGGAGTTTTGACCTTGTGTAGACGACTCCGAAATGGAGTTTTGATGATGCCAATACTTTTGTATGGTAATTTTGGACTTAGGTGTGCGTCCGGATATGGATTTGGAGGTCCGTAGGGTAATTTGGTGCATTTTGGCAAAATTAGAAGGTTGAAGTTTTGGAAGGTTAAGAGGTTTGACCGGGAGTTGCCTTTGTTGATATCGGACTCGGATTGCGATTCCAAGAGTTGGATTACCTCTGTTATGTCATTTGGAACTTGCACGCAAACTTTGATGTCATGACGGGTTGATTTGATATGTTTCGGCATGAGTTGTGGAAGTTGGAAGATTTGAAAGTTCATAAGTTCGATTCGAGGTGCGATTCATAGTTTGGACGTTGTTTGAAGTGATTTGAGACCTCGAGTAGGTCTACGTTGTGTTATGGAACTTGTTGGTATGTTTGAACGGGACCCCGGGCGAGTTTCAGATGGGCAACAGGCCATTTTCTTATGTTTTGGAATGCTGCATTTCTGGTGTCCTTCTTTGTGATCGTGTAGGTGTAGTCGCGATCGCGAAGGCTATTTGGTGCGCTGGTCTTTTTTCCTTTTCGCGTTCATATGACATAGCCCGCGATCACGTACGTGTTTAACCTCCTTCTTTGCGTTCACGCTCATAGTTTCGCGTTCGCGTAGAACAACCTTAGCAGCTGGTATTTTTCTTCTCCTTTGGGGTCGCATGTACTCGTTCGCAATCGCGTAGTACACTTCTTGGGGCAGCAGTTGTTCCCTTCTTCGCGATCACATGCATTTGTTCCCGATCACGTAGTGCATATTTGTGGCAGTCATTATTCCTTCTTCATCGCATGTGTTTCTCCGGGATCGCGATGTGCAAATACCTGGGCAGCAGAATATATTTTCTAAAATCGAGGGTTTGGCCATTTTTATCATATCTTGCGTTGTAGACCTCGGATGTGAGCGATTATTCGTAGGTTTTTCAAGCAAATTATTGGGGTAAGTGTTCTTTACTCGAAATTTATTATATTTTGTGATTCCACCTTTATTTTTATCTTTAATTAGTGGGTTGAGTTGGGGAAAAGAAGGATTTTGAGAAAAACATTCAAAAATGTCAAATGCGATTTCAAGGATGAATTGATATCAGAATTTGGTAATTCTTGTATGGTTGAACTCATATCGAAACGAGTTTTCGGGTTTTATGAATTTTATCAAGTTCTCGAGGTGAGGGCTCGCGGGTTAACGTTTTGGTTGACTTTTTAGTTTTTGCTAAAGATTGAAGCTTTATTATTCGGGATTGTTTCCTATGAGTTTTATTTACGAATTAAAGTTATTTTGGCTAGATTTGAGCCGTCCGGAGGTTGTTTCACTCGAGAAAGTCATTTTAGAGTATCAATCTAGCTTTCTTAAGGTAAGTATCTTGCATAACTTTATGGGGAGGGGGGGGAGGGGTAACTACCCCTTAGGATTTGAGTCACTTGTGCTAATTGTGTCATGTGAAGGCCGTGTACGCGAGGTGATGAGTATGTACTCGGGCTTATTTGTGAAAATTTAACCGTTTAGGATTCTTAGGTTCTTATGTCCATGAAATATGAAGTTGTTTTTTCATGTTAAATTCCCCATTTACTAAATTCACCCTCACGTATCTTATTTGTAATTATTTGCTTCATGTTTTACCTTTATTGCCGATTAAAATCTTATGTGCCTTAACTGAAGTTGTTGTCTCTTTTATTGCCATTCTATCCTTTCCGTAATTGTTTATCCTTGATTGAAGTTATTATTATCCTTTCCATAATCTGCTTATCTTTAATTGAATTTGTTATATCTCTTCCATAATTTCTCAACCCTAAATAATGTTATGTTATCCCTTATCATTGTTGACTTATCCTTATTTAGAATTATTGATTCATGTTATTTCTCTTATCATTGAATTATACTTTAGTGGATTAATTGCTACACATTATCTCTTCCTTTTTGAGTTATTCTTGTTGAAACCATTATTCCCCTTTGTGTATTCCATTGTGATCTTGTTCTTTCGTTTCATTGTGTTTTGAAGTTCCTAAGTTGATTTTCTTGACGTATTTTCATATTATTATCGTTGTTGTTGTTGTTGTTGTTGTTGTTGTTGTTGTTGTTGTTGTATTCAGTGTTGTTGAACTGAGGGCTATGCGTGGTTGTGTTATTGAAACTGTTTTGAGGAAATGTTGTGGCATGTGGGCACATATTATGAAAGTCATTTATCTGAGTTGTTATGTTTTGGCATACCTGTTATTGTTGCATGAGGTTTCTGTCGTGCAGTTGTTATTGTGTTTGCATGAGATTTTTGCCGTTTTGTTGTTATTGTGTTGCACGAGATTTCTGACGTTCTGTCGTTATTATTGATACGTATGCGGTGGAATAAGGTCTAGGTGTTGAAAAGCATACGGTGAGATAAGGTGGGCTTAAAATGCGTGGTTAGTGGGGGAACCACTAGAAGCCATGCGATGTGATAAGGTGGGCTAAAATGCGGGATGCTATTTCGGGAAAAATAATTTTCAAAAAGTAAATATAAAGGCTCCCGTGGTGATATAAGGAAAGTTATAATTTATTTTATGATTTGAGACTACGAGGCGATACCTCGATAAGGCTCTTGTTGTTATTTACCCACTCTTTTGTACTTGTCTTTGATTGTCGTCTTCTTAGCATACTATTAATTGTCTTCCTCTGTGTTGCACTATTTTTTAGTTCTATGTAGCTAATCTTGTTGTGCTAGTCATTGCTTCAACTTCACTGTTGTCTTTGTTACACTGTACATTTCGTGGTGATCGTTTCTTATGTGCCATTCATTGTCTCTACTCTTATTTGTTGACTTGAATTGTGGTAGAATACTTGCACAAGCATACACTTAATTAAATCACCCATATCAGTTTTAGAAGATGAATCCTGAAGTTATTGGCCATTATACGTACTCTTGCCTTCTACGTGAGAATTGTTTTATTGGCACATGATTCGTTCGTGCGGTTATGAGTTGTAATATAGGCACAAGATACCAAGTGATTAGGGTTCATGAATTGGAACCCGTGAGCTGTTATGAGGTTCGGTACCTCGTGGAAATGCCTGAATAGTTCTAGTGTGAAAGCGGTTGTTATTATTGAGTTGTTGCTAGTTTTCCTTTATTTGGTTTTACCGGACTTAGACTGTGATCAGCTTACTCTACAGTATTATTACCTGGCTGCTTCCTGTTGAACATTGTTGTTACTAGTGTATCATTCCAAGTATTGTTTTGTATTCCTTATTCTGATTAGGTTTATATTAATATTGTTTCTCTGTTAGTTCACCTTCACACATGTTCAGGTTGGTTAGTCCGGTAGGTGTCTTGACTGTCCCTCATCACTACTCTACCGAGGTTAGTCTTGATACTTATTGGGTACCGCTGTGGTATACTCATACTACGCTTCTGCACATTTTTATGTAGATCTAGGTGCCTCGGTTATTGTTGATTATTAGCTAGCTGGTCAAGCACTGCTGTGGAGACTCAAGGTAAACCTGTCGTCGCGTTCGCAGGCCTCGGAGTCACCTTCTATTATTGTGCTTGTACTGCTTAATTCTATTCTGAACAGTTGTATTTAGGGATTTTCTAGCAAACTCAGTAGAGCTTATGACTTGTACTACCGGTTTTGGGGGTTGTAAGTTGTGTATAAATATTTCTATTTCATATTTATTAGTTGATGGATAAATTCTTCTATTAATTCAGTAAGTATTAGGCTTACCTAATCTTAGGGACTAGGTGCCGTCATGACATCCTACGGAGGAAAATTGGGGTCGTGACATATGGAGATCGGGGGTGTATGAATGATATGTCAGGAATCGCGTATGGCTAGACATGGGGAGAATTGAGCTCGAGCGAAATATGGAATAAAGGTTAATGGGAAGGCGGTTAAAGAGAAAAAATGAGGAGCTGAAATATCCACCATCAGCCGGATATCACGATTTGAATCATGCCCGATATTAACTGCGGATCATGTTTTCTTGGATAAAAAGGAAGGGAAGGAATTTTACCTTATTTAGACTTGTATTATGGTTAAAACTCCTTTGCTATATAAAGAGGGAAACCTTTTTATTTTTTGGGTCACTGTTGACACGCATACCAAAGAAATAAAGTTTACTTTTGTCTTTTAACAATTATTCAAATGTTCTTGAGTTGTTCATCCATTCAGTTACAACTGAGCTCTATTTCAAGGGCTCGATCGGAGCTGGTCTTTAGCATTCTAACTTAACGCCAGGCTTAGTTACTTTGTCGCATTTGGTTTGATCATTTTATCTCATTTTTAATGCAGTTACTTATTGTTATTCGATCGTTCATATTAAATTAAATCACATATCCTTTAAACCGCGTATAAATTCAATTATTTTTCATTTTAAGTGTAAGCACTTATTTTTGATAAATTTAAACGATCAGAATGGACTATTTTAATTTTACCACCAAATATAAATTGTCCTTTTTCTCAAATAATCAATGCTAATAATATGTATTCCAATTTAATGTACGTGTCTTACTTTATTGTTTAGTTTGTTTAAAAAAAATGCATCGTTCTATATTTTGTAATACTTTAACTTTAACTCTTTACATGGTACATTTAAGGCCACTAGTCTTAGGCTACGCGCTCTCTGTGTGTGCCTATATCAATGAGTATATAATTTAAAATAAATATATAAATATTATTAAATAATATATATGGGTTATTGAATAAAAATTAAAAAAATAATTTATTTATTTATTGCATTCGGGATTTGTACCTTTACAATGATATAAAAAATAGATATATTCTTTTAAACTCCTTCTTACTCGAATAACATTGTTTTTTCTTCATCGATGTTTTCGCATAATATTTAAAATTTATATTTAATTATTAGAAAAATAGTTAATTAAGTACATACATCTTAATTTAACAGCAAGAATATATAGTGTCCTCCCTTTAGAATTATAAGTTCAAACATATTTCATATAGAAATTTGCGTAAATAAATATAAGAAAAAGACAATGTAATATTGTTATTTCTCCCAAACAATATTTATGTTAAGACAATCTAATATTGTTATTTCTCCCAAATAATAAAAGTAAATAATAATAGATCTTTATGGTCAGGCCCTTACGCGGACCCCACACATGTGGGAGTTTTGTGCACCGAGCTTCCTTTAATATTTATATTAAAGTCCTAAATATTACGACTTCCTACATAATTCAATACAAGAAAGATTTTATAACCAAATTAGTTGATTTCAAAGTACTGTATATTATGATAATAACTAAATTACGATTTTTGTTTAATGTGAAGTTTAATTTTAAATGGTAAGAAAGGCGAACGATATTTCATTAAGGGCCTTCATACTTTTAATATAGATAGATAGATATGTAAGTTATTCTGTATTATAGAAATTAATCAATTTTGGTAGTGTACTTGATTAATCTTCTCTCTTTTTTTGGCATTTTAATATGATATCCTACAAATGATATGGAGATTAGACGTGGTAAAAAGCTAGTATTGTTTTTCCTTTTGAAACACAAGTCTTTAGTGTATTAAAATCACGTCTTCCTATTGCAAATAAAATTGTAATACAATCTAACAAGGAAAGATTAACAAATAAAATTCTAGTTGATTTTAAAGTTCTAACTTTAGGTTAAAGTCGATTTGTTAAGGGTAAAAAAGGAGAACGACATTTCGATAAAGACCTTCGTGCTTTTCACGTTAATAATTGCACATAGATATTTAGTCAATAATCAACATTTTACCTTGAAATTTTGTATAATAATAATAATAATAATAATAATAATAATAATAATAATAATACAATTGCATGTAGATATGTGTCGAATAGTATGAAATGCATATAGAGAGTAATAAACCTTCAATTGCATAGATATTCTTAATTTTTACTCAAATATATATGTGATTCAATAACCAATTTCGTAGCATAAAGAAAAAAATATACATATAAACCAAACCAATTCGTTAATAAAGTTTTGACACAGTTAAAGTCATGTGATTAAATTTGTAAAGAAACTTGCACAATGCAACAATATTAATATATTTGATGCAACGGTATACTATAGTTCAGGTATCCAAAAACAATACATATTTGAGTTGGACAGATACTATCCATGTGTCACGACCCGAAATTTCCACCTTCGGAATCGTGATGGCGCCTAACATTTCACTTGCTAGGCAAGCCAACATTAGAATAATCTTAACCATTTTAAAACAAATTAAATTTAACGGAAGTCTATTGCTGAAATTGCGGAAGACCATAACTACTGAATCATCAAAATACATCCCTGAATCTGGTGTCACAAGTGCACGAGCTACTAGAATAATACAAATAAAGGTCTGAATAAAATTCAACTTGTTTGAAAGATAATACACTTCTAAGATAAGATAAAAGGGGACTTAAGAATCCGAGCAAGTCCATGGTACGCCACTGGGACCAACTCCAAAATGTGCACAAGAAGTGCAAAGTGTAGTATGAGTACAACCGACCCCATATACTCCATAAGTGTCGAGCCTAACCTCGACGAAGTAGTGACGAGGCTATGACAAAACACGTACGTAAATAACCTGTGCAAGTATATACAAATACGAAGCAAAAATAACACAATAAATAACAATTTACAAATTTGGGAGAGAATATGCGAAGGGGAATGATATAATAATTTCAGCATGAGAAGTGTCACATAGCAGCCAATTAATTCATCAACAATAAAATGAGCAGTTGATATATGAAAATGACACGGCACCACCCTTCGTGATTTTACTCTCATTCTTCCCATGAATTTATAAATAAATAATAAGATTGGCACGGCATCACCCTTCGTGCTTTAGCTCTCTTTCTTGCCATGAATTGATAAATAAATAATAATAATTGGCACGACATCACCATTCGTACTTTAACTCTCTTCTAGCACGGCATCACCCCTCGTGGTTTTACACTCTTTGAAAATGGCACGGCATCACCCTTCATGATTTTATACTCTTTCTTACCATGACAAGAGTAATATAAATTATATAAATGGCACGTCATCACCCTTCATGCTTTTTACACTCTTCCACAATATTCAACAATAATTAAATCAATAAAATTGCATGAATAATGATCAATTAATCAATAATAAACTAAGTAGGAATATCTTAATTAAATAAGCAATTATTCACAATGAAAAAATTTCTCCCGCATGCTTTGACTCAACCACAACACATAAGTACTCGTCACCTCACATATACATTGTACCCCGCACATTAAATCAAGTAGCAAATAGACAAACAAGTCTTAATCCCTCAAGTCAAGGTTAATCATGACACTTACCCTGATTTGCAACCAACTCAAGATTATAATACACCCTTGCGTTGCAAATTAGTGTCAGACTACCTCGAATCTAGTCACAATTAATTCGATTCAGTGAATACAAATTATAGGAATTAATTCCATATGAGATATTAATTTTCCAACAAAAATCCGAAATTGCACTCAAAAATTGTCCATGGGGCACACGTCTCAGAACCCAACAAAACTTGAAAGCCCATTTAACCACGAGTCTCACCATATCAATTTTACCAAATTCTGACATCAACTCGACCCTCAAATCTTCAAATTAAACCAAGAGGGTTTTCTAAATTTTCCAACTCAATTTACCAATTAAATGTTAAAAACAACTATGTATTCGGGTAATATACAACTACGTATACGGGTAATTTGATCGATATTAAGTTAAGAACACTTATCCCATTGTTTTTCTTGAAAATCTCCCAAATATCGCCTCTTCCCGAGCTCCAAATTGTCAAAATGGAAAATGGGACAATGTCCCATTTTCAGAACTTAAACATTCTACCTAGTGATTTCTTCTATGCGATTGCGGACCAAGTACCGCGATCGCGAAGAACAAAATAATTTATGCCCAAAAATGGCCTTCGCGACCGCGAAGCACTGCCCTCACAACTCTACGCGATTGCGGCCCTCCTCACGCGATCGCGAAGAGTAAACGCGTGACGCCCAGTTGCCTCATTTTCCTCTTCGCGATGCAGAGCTTTCTTAAGCTATGCGATCACAATTCCTTACACGCGAACTCATAGAGTAAAAATCATCGCTGCCCATTTAAGCCTACACGATCGCGGACCTACTCACGCGGTCGCATAGAAGAAAACCAGAGCTGTGCACCAGAAAACTTCAGCAAAACACCAGGTCCAAAAATTGATCCGTTAGTCATTTGAAACTCACCCGAGGCCCCCGGGACCTCAACCAAATGCACCAAAAATTCTTAAAACATCATACAAACTTAATTGAAACCTCAAATCATATCAAACAATGCTAAAATCACGAATCATACCCCAATTCAAACTTAAGGAGCTTAAGAGTTTTCAACTTCTATATTCGATGCCCAAACCTATCAAATCAAGTCCGATTGACCTCAAATTTTGCTCACAAGTCATAAATGACATAACGAACCTATTCAAATTTTTAGAATCAGATTCCGACCCTGATATCAAAATGGTAACTCCCGGTCAAACTTCCAAGCTTAAATTTCTACTTTAGCCATCTCAAGCCTAATTTAACTACGGACCTCCAAATAATTTTTCGGCCATGCTCCCAAGTTCAAAATCACTATACAGACCCAACGGGAAAGTCAAAATACTGATTCGGGTCTGTTTTTTCAAAATGCTGACCGAAGTCAACTTAAGTGAGTTTTAAAGTACAAATTCACATTTTTCTCAATTTTTCACATAAAAGCTTCCCGAAAAATTATACAGACTTTGCACGCAAGTCGAGCAAAGATGAATGGTGCTATTTGAGGACTCAGAACACCGAAATAATTATTAAATTTAATGATGATCTTTTGAGTCATCACATTCTCCACCTCTAAAATAAACGTTTGTCCTCGAACGGAATTAGAAAAAGTACCTGGGATAGTGAAAAGGTGTGGATATCTACTCTGCATGTCTGACTCGGACTCCCAGGAAGATGCTTCAACTGGATAACCTCTCCATTGCACTTGAACTGATGGATAACTCTTAAACCTCAACTATCGGGCCTGCCGGTCTAGATTAGCTACCGGCTCCTCTTCATAAGTCAAATCCTTGTCCAATTGGACTGAGTTGAAATCTAACACATGAGACGGATCACTATGATATTTCTGGAGCATAGACACATGAAACACCAGATGAACTGCTGATAAACTGGGCAGTAGTCCAAGTCTGTAGGCTACTTCACCTACCATTTCAAGAATTTCAAAGGGTCATGCATACCTAGGGCTCAACTTGCTCTTCTTTCCGAACCTCATTACTCCCTACATAGGTGAAACTCGGAGCAATACTCTTTCTCCAACCATGAATGCAACATCACGAACTTTACGGTCGACATAACTTTTTTGCCTAGACTGAGCTGTGCGAAGTCGATCCTGAATAATCTTGACCTTATACAAGGCATCCTATACCAAATCGGTACCCAACAACCGAGCCTCTTCCGGTTCAAACCAGCCAACTGGCGAAAGACATCGCCTCCAGTATAATGCCTCATATGGAGCCGTCTGAATGCTCGACCGGTAGCTGTTATTATAGGCAAACTCTACAAGTGGCAAGAACTGATCCCAAGAACCTCCAAAGTCTATAACATAAGGGCGAAGCATATCTTCTAACATCTGAATAGTGCACTCGGACTATACATCGATCTGAGGATGAAATGTTATACTCAACTCAATGCGCGTGCACAACTCACGTTGTACAGCCCTCCAGAAGTGCGAGGTGAATGGCGTATCTCGATCAGAAATGATAGACACAGGCACACCGTGAAGGCGAAAAATCTCGCAGATGTAAATCTTTGCTAACTGCTCTGAAGAATAGGTAACTGCTACTAGAATGAAATGTGTTGACTTGGTCAACCTGTCCACAATGACCATACTGCGTCAAACTTTCTCTGTGTCCGTGGGAGCCCAACAACAAAAACCACAGTGATACTCTCCCACTTCCACTCAAGAATTTCTAACTTCTTAAGCAAACCACCAGGTCTATGATACTCGTACTTGACTTGCTCACAATGTAGACACTGACCTACATATGTAACTATATCCTTCTTCATTCTCTTCCACCAATAATGTTGCCGCAAATCTTGATACATTTTGGCGGTACCTAGATGAATAGAATACCGGGAAATGTGGGCATCTTCCAGAATTAATTCACGAAGCACATCCACATTAAGCACACAAATCTGACCCTACATTCGCATAACTCTATCTTCCCTTACAACAACTTGTTTGGTACCACCGTGCCGTACTGTGTCCTTAAGGACAATTTAATGAGGATCATCATACTGTCGCTCTCTGAAACGCTCATACAATGAAGATCGAGCGATTGTGCAAGCTAGAACCCGACTGGGCTCTGAAATATCTAACCTCACGAACTAATTCGCCAAGTCTGAACATCTGCAGCTAAATATCTCTCACCAACCAGAATATACACAAGGCTGCCCATACTCACAGCCTTTCTACTCAAAGTATCGGCCACCACATTAGCCTTTCCGGGATGATACAAAATAGTGATATCAAAGTCTTTCAACAGCTCAAACCATCTTCGCTGCCTCAAATTGAGATCTTTCTGTTTGAACAGATATTGTAGACTATGATGATCAATAAATATCTCACACGAGACACCGTAGATGTTAATGCCTCCAAATCTTCAGCGCATGAACAGTGGCTGTCAATTCTAAGTCATGAACAGGATAATTCTTCTAATGAACTTTCAACTGCCGCGACGCATATGCAATCACCCTTCCATCTTGCATCAATACTGCACCAAGCCCCAAGCGAGATGCATCACAATACACCATATATGATCCTGAACCTATGGGTAATACCAACACTGGCACCGTAGTCAAAGTGGTCTTGAGATTCTAAAAGCTCAATTTACACTCGTCTGACCATCTGAACGGGGAACCCTTCTAGGTCAATTTGGTCAATAGAGATGCTATAGATGAAAACCCCTCCACAAATCGGCGATAATAACTTGCCAAACCCAGGAAACTCGGGATCTTTGTAGATGAAGTAGGTCTAGGCCAATTCTAAACATCCTCAATCTTCTTAGGATCCACCTTTTATGCCTTCTGCCAATACAACATGCCCCAAAAAGGCAATTGAGTCTAACCAAAATTCACATTTTGAAAATTTGGCATATAACTGATTATTCTTCAAAGTCTGAAGCACAATTTGAAGATGTTGCTCATGCTCCTCTCGATTGTTGAAGTAAATCAAGATATCATCAATAAATACAACCACAAAAGAATCCAAATAGGGTTCGAATACCCAGTTCATTAAATCCATAAATATTGCTGGGGCATTTATTAGTCCAAATGACATCACAGGAATTCGTAATGCTCATACCGAGTCCGAAAAGCTGTCTTAGGGACATCGGATGCCCTAATCTTCAATTGATGGTAACCAACCCTCAAATCGATCTTTGAAAATACCTTGGCAACCTGAAGCTAATCGAATAAGTCATTAATTCTTGGCAACAGATACTTGTTCTTGATAGTAGCCTTGTTCAACTTCTGATAATCTATACACATCCCCATTGAACCATCTTTCTTTTTTTCAAGTAACATTGGTGCACCCCAGGGCGAGACGCTAGGTCTAATGAATCCCTGATCAAGCAAGTATTTTAGCTGCTCCTTCAACTCCTTCAGTTCTAGCGGGGCCATACGGTATAGTGGAATAGAAATGGGCTGGGTTCCCGGAGCCAAATCAATATAAAAGTCAATATCTTTGTCGGGTAGCATTCCAGGTAAATCTGCAAGAAATACATCTGGAAACTCACAGACAACTGGGACTGAACCCATAGAAGAAATATCCGCACTAGAAACGCGAATATGCGCCAAATAAACTAGACATCCTTTCTCGACCATACGTCGAGCCTTTATATAAGAGATAACCCTGCTGGTAGAATGGCCAAGAATCCATTTCCACTCTAATTGAGGCAACCCCGGCATGGCTAAGGTCACCGTTTTGGCATGACAATCCAATATAGCATGATAAGGTGACAATCAATCCATACCCAAGATGACATCAAAATCTACCATATTAAGAAGTAGAAGATTCACGCTAGTCTCAAAACTCCTAATAGTAATCATAAATGAATGATAGACATGATCTACCACAACAGAATCTTTCACCGGCATGGACACACACACAGAAGCACTCAGAGAATCACGAGGCACAACCAGATATGAAGAAAATAGGAGGACACATAGGAATAAGTAGATCTTGGATCAAATAGAACTGAAGCATCTCTATGGAAAACTGGAACAATACATGTGATCATGGCATCGGGTGATTTGGCCTCAAGCCTAGTTGGAAACACATAAAATCTGGGATGGGTCCCATCACTCTGAACTACGTCCCTGGGACGGCCTCTAACTGGCTGGCCTCCACCTCTAACGGCCTGACCTCTACCTCTAATGACCTGACCTCTACATCTAGCTGTCTGACCCCTACCTCAAGCTGGTTGAGCAGACGGTGAAGCAACCGGTGATGGGACCATGGCACGAGAACCCTGCTGATGTGAGCTACCCGGTGCCCAAGGAAAACATCTAGCAATGTGCCTCGGATCACCACAAGTATAACAGGACCTCGGCTATTGTGACCAATGAACATGTCGACCTGAGTAACCACCCTGAAAACGCTGGATCGGAGGTGCACTAATAGGAGCTAGTGGTGCGTTGTAATTTAGCTGGTCGGAATGAGACATATGAGGGTCGCGACCACCTGAAGCATTATGGGATGCCTGGAGCGCTGAATGAAATGGCCTGGAAGGATGGCCTCTACCAAAATTACCCCTGCCTCCAGACGAGGCACCATTGAACCCACCGAACTGACGAGGCCTCTTATCAGACACCTGCCCTCTCTCCTGTGCAAGAACAATCTTGATCCTCCTACCAACATTAGCAGCCGCCTGAAAAGGAATCTCACTTCCGGTATCCTTGGCTTTCTAAAGCCTGATAGGGTGAGTGAGTCAATCAATAAACCTTCTCACTCTCTCTCCCTCAGTAGGAAGTAATTGGAGAGTATGACGGGCTAGATCCACAAAAGGGGTCTCATACTGAGTAACAGTCATACTACCCTACTGGAGACGCTCAAATTGCCTACGGTAATCCTCTCTCAATGTGATGCGGAGGAATGTATCTAGAAATAGTAATGAGAACTGCTCCCAAGTCAGTGCATGCGACCCTACTGGTCTGGTCAATACATAATCTCTCCACCACCTCTTGGCGGAACCCGTAATTTAAAATACAGTAAAATTGACCCCATTGGTCTCAACTATACCCATGTTCCACAACACCTCATGGGAGCAGTCAAGATAATCTTGTGGGTCCTCAGAAGGTGTACCACTAAAGTGAACTAGAAAGATCTTAGTAAACTTATCCAACCTCAATAAAGCCTCATATGACATGGCGGGCCTATCACCGGCCTATGCCGCAATAACTAGCTGAACTACCATAACTGGTGAGACCACTGGAGCCTGATACTAGGGAGCCATCTGCTCCGGAGCGAGAATAATGGGAGTTTGTGCTCCTCCCCCAGCTTGTGAGACGGTTGGTGCCACTGGAAATGTACCATTTTGGGTCATGCCCTCTATAAGACTCACCAAACGGACTAGAACATCCTGAAGTACTGGAGTAGCTATGAATCCTTCCGGGACCTGAATTGGTCTAACAGGTACAGTCTGAACTGGAACATCCGCTCCCAAATCCATCTGAGGTTCTACAACAGGTACTGCTACGCGAGATCTAGACTAAGCTCTACCTTGGCCTCTGGCGCGACCTCGGCCTCTGCCCCTGGTCATGGTTGCCAACGGGGGCTCTGGTCCCTGTGCATCGGTAGAGGTATTACGTGTTCTCACCATCTGTGAGAGAATAGGAATAGAATGGTTAAATCATCGATGATAGAATAAAATCGCACGACAGAATAATAAAGAAGTGATATTGTTCCTAAACTTCATAGCCTCTGAAAGATAAGTACAAACGTCTATGTACCGATCCTTTAGACTCTACCTTGCTCGTGACTCGTGAGACCTAAGTAACCTAGTGCTCTGATACGAACTTGTCAAGACCTGAAATCTTCACCTTCGGGACCGTGATGGCGCCTAACATTTCACTTGCTAGGCAAGCTAATGTTAGAATAATCTTAACCATTTTTAAACAAATTAAATTAAACGGAAGTCAATTGTTGAAATAAAGTGCGAAAGATCATAACTACTGAGTCATCAAAATACATCGTCGAATAAGGTGTCACAGATGCACGAGCTACTAGAATAATACAATTAAAGGTCTGAATAAAATTCAAGTTGTTTGAAAGATAATACACAGCTAAGATAAGATAGAAGGGGACTTCAGAACTGCGAACGATGTGCGGTTATACCTCAAGTGTCCTTTGGGTAGCTGAATCCGAGCAAGTGTATGGTACGCCGTTGGGACCAACTTCAAAATCTGCACAAGAAGTGCAGAGTGTAGTATGAGTACAACCGACCCCATGTACTCCGTGAGTGTCGAGCCTAACCTCGACGAAGTAGTGACGAGGCTATGAAAAGATACGTACATTAACAACCTGTGCAACTATACAAATACGAAGCAACAATAGAACAATAAATAATAATTTATAAATTTGGGAGGGAACATGGGAAGGGGAATAATATAATAATTTCAGCAGGAGAAGTGTCACATAGCAGCCAATTAATTCATCAACAATAAAATGAGCAGCTAATAATATGAAAATGACACAGCACCACCATTCGTGCTTTTACTCTCATTCTTCCCGTGAATTTATAAATATATAATAAGATTGGCACGACATCACCCTTCGTGCTTTAGCTCTCTTTCTTTCCATGAATTGATAAATAAATAATAATAATTGGAACGGCATCGCCCTTCGTGCCTTAACTCTCTTCTTGCATGGCATCACCCTTCGTGCTTTTACACTCTTTGAAAATAGAACGGCATCACTAGTGCTTTTACACTCTTTCTCACCATGACAAGGATAATATAAATAATATAAATGGAACGACATCACCCTTCGTGCGTTTTACACTCTTTCACAATATTCAACAATAATTAAATCAACAATATTTCATGAACAATGATCAATTAATCAATAATAAACTTAAACAGGAATATCTTAATTAAATAAGCAATTATTCACAATGAACAAATTTCTCCCGCATGCTTTGACTCAACCACAACGCATAAGTACTTGTCAACTCACATATACATTGTACCCGCACATTAAATCAAGTAGCAAATAGACAAACAAGTCGTACTCCCTCAAGTCAAGGTTAACCACGACACTACCTCGATTTGCAACCAACTCAAGATTCCAATACACCCTTGCCTCGCGAATTAGTGTCTGAACGCCTCGAATCTAGTCACAATTAATTCGATTCAGTCAATATAAATTATAAAAATTAATTCCATATGAAGATATTAAATTTCCAACAAAAATTCGAAATTGCATTCAAATATTGCCTGTTGGGACCGCATCTCAGAACTCGACAAAAGTTACAAAACCCGAAATCTCATTCAACCACGAGTCTAACCATATACATTTTACCAAATTCTGACATCAACTCGGCCCTCAAATCTTCAAATTAAACCAAGAGGGATTTCTAAATTTTCCAACTCAATTCACCAATTAAATGTTTAAAACAACTATGGATTTAGGTAATTTGATCAATATTAAGTTAAGAACGCTTATCCCATTGTTTCCCTTGAAAATCTCCTAAATATTGCCTTTTCACGAGCTCCAAATAGTCAAAAGTGGAAAATGGGACAAAGTCCCATTTTCAGAACATAAACATTCTGCCCAGTCATGTCTTCTATGCGATCGCGAACCAAGTACCGCGATCGCAAAGAACAAAATCATTTCCGCCCAAAAAAGGCCTTCACGATCGCGGATATTCCCACGCGACCGCGAAGCACTGCCCTCACAACTCTACGTGATCACGGCCCTCCTCATGCGATCGCGAAGAGTAAACGCGTGACGCCCAGATGCCTCATTTTTCTCTTCGCGAACGCGGCCTAGCCCACACATTCGCGATGCAAAACTTTCTTAAGCTATGCGATCGCGATTCCCTACACGCGATCGCATAGAGTAAAAATCTCCACTACCCATTTAAGCCTACGAGATCGCGGACCTTCTCACGCGATCGCGTAGAAGAAAACCAGACATGTGCACCAGGAAACTTCAGCAAAACACCAAATCCAAAAATTGATCTGTTAACCATCCGAAACTCACCCGAAATGAAAATCTTAAAACATCATACGAACGTAGTCGAAACCTCAAATCATATCAAACAACGCTAAAACCACAAATCATACCCCAATTCAAGATTAAAGAGCTTAAGAATTTTTAACTTCTACAGTCGATGTTGAAACCTATCAAATCAAGTCCGATTGACCTCAAAGTTTGCACACAAGGCATAAATAACATAATGGACATATTCAAATTTTCAGAATTGGATTCCGACCCCGATATCAAAAAGTCAACTCCCCGGTCAAACTTCCAAACTTAAATTTCTACTTTAGTCATCTCAAGCCTAATTTAACTACGGATCTCTAAATAATATTCCGGATACGTTCCTAATTTTAAAATAAGACTAAAAGGGTATAAAAGTCGATCCATATTTCAGAAATATTTTAGTCGTTCAATATTTAGCGTGAAATATTCGTACTTTTATAATAATATAGATGTAGATAGATAATATTCAAAGGATTTGGGTACATTACACATATTCTTAGTTTAAATTTATAAGACAAAAAAATATTTCTTACTTTGTTAACCTTTATGCTCAATCAAACTATAAAACACACAACTGCAATGGGGAAATAATATTTTTGTCACGACATGAATAGGTTCCTAGAATGGCAAAGAGTACGTCAGCAGTGATGTAATCTTCGAACTTTAATGTGGTAAACTGAAAATAGAATGAGTCTTCTCCTTGTTTGTCTTCATTTATGCTTAAAAGAACATAAATACATAATGTATGTCAAATATAGAATAACATCATTTATGTGATTATAAATTATTCATTAAAAATAAAATAAAAATTCGAAATATTAAATTATTTTTCAAATATAAAAATGTGTTATTATTTTTCAGACAAATTAAAAAAAATGTGTCAACTAAATTGGACAAGGGAGTAACATCCGCCTCTATCACAGTTCCAACTTGTCTAGTATATAAAAAAATCAGTAAAATTTCAATAAAAAGTAGAGTATGAATTAATAATTTTAAAAAGTGCAATGGGTTCAGTTGTAACAACATAAATATTAAACTCAACAAGTTAAATTCTGGATCTGATGGATAAAATAAATTCTAGATCTGCCTTTGATCTCATCCAGTATTGTATATTTAAGATTTAATCAAATTAAATACTCTTCTCTCATTGCTTGTTTTGCACCATTTTTTAATATTTTTAGCATTGATGATAGGCTATAATTACGTATTTTAGTCGCTTATTACACTCTAATTTACTCCACTTTAATTGAGTTTGAACTTTAATTAGTATTTTGCACTAATTGTGTGGTTTATACTTTGTAGGAGTGATTCCGAGCTATGTAGATGTTATGGAATGAATTCAAGTGATTTGGAGCTTTAAAGTCTGAGTAAAAGCCCAAGAAATTAATCCGGGATCGTGTTCGGGGATCAACGGATGACAGTTTAGAAAGAACGAAGAATCGAGCAGGCATATTGCGCACTGTCTAGTAAAATACACATAATGTTTCGCTCAGAACTCCATTTGGGCTCCACAATATATGGTTGGAAAGCTAATTCAAAGGGCTACACCATTTTATGTTTTACGTTGTTCCATATTCCAAACAGAGCAGGGTGAAAAGTACGTGGCAGTTGCGCGGCCGTGTATTGGCCGCTCATGTGAGGCAGAAACTGGCCAAAGTACGCGGTCGATGCGCAGCCGCGCACGTTCTGTCCGGAAAAGTGTCCATTTTCGCGTAGGAGAAGGTATAATTGTTTGAGACCGACCCTACTTGGTATATATATATATA